>QNGE01002549.1:21237-58211 GCA_008508345.1 Paragonimus westermani
GCAAATCGGACCAGTGCATTCTGAAAGCCTTCAATTCCGGATTCCCATCTTCTTCTGGTGGTTGTCCTCCCGACAAGAGTCGGTCAATCACTGTCCGGATCGTCGTATCCATTCTCTGTACTGCTTGTAACTTCCCGGGGTCACTCTCCAGTTCAATACTGTTAACTCCGACCACGTCCTTGTGGACCTCATCGAAGTGTTGCGTTCGGGAAAGCAAATCGGGCACACAGTTCTCTTTCCCGGACAAGTGGCGAATTGTGAAGTCGTACTCCTGTAGTCGTAATGCCCAACGAGCCAGCCTTCCTCGAGGGTCCTTCGCCGATTTAATCCACTCCAGCGGTTTGTGGTCAGTCTCCACATGGAACTGTCGGCCGAGCAAGTACGGCCTCCATTTTTCCAAGGCCCATACGATTGCCAAACATTCTTTCTCTGTCGTTGAATAGTTTCGTTCAGCAGGACTCAGTACCCGACTGGCGTATTCCACCACACCGTCCTCCTGCTTCAGTACCGCTCCAATTCCTACATCACTCGCATCCGTTGAGACAATGAAGCTCTGTCCAGTCACTGGCAATTTCAGAGTCAGCTGTCCTTCTTTCATCAAGCGTTGGATCTCGACGAACGCTTGGTTGGCTTTCTGTGACCAATGAAATTGGCAATCCTTCCTCAAAATTTCGTATAACGGACTCGCGAGGTCATGGAAGTTTTTGATGAAGCGGCTGTAGAACCCGACGCGACCGAGAAACTGTCTCAGCGTCCTCTTCGATGTTGGCACCGGAATAGCCTCGATTGTCAGCAGTTTCTCGGGCAGTGGCTGGACCTCCCCCTGACCGACCTTGTGACCGAGCAGTGTTACCGTTTGCTTCGCCAGTTGAGACTTTGAACTATTGATCCGGAGGCCGGCTGTCTCAATCTTCTGTAGCACTGCTGAAACGTGTACTGCATGTTCTGTCTCATTTGTGCTGTAAATGACGATATCGTCTCCATAGACAACAGTGTTGCTCACTCCGTCCAACACCTTCAGCATCAGTCGTCTGAACGTGAACGGAGCGCCTGAGAGTCCGAACGGCATCCGCTTGAAGCGGTATTGCTTTTCACCCACTGTGAATGCTGTCTTATCTCGGTCCGATTGTTTGATTGGGACCTGCCAATATCCGGACCGTAAGTCGAACACTGTAAACACCCGGGCGTTCTGCAGCTTGTCAAAAATCTCCGCCACCGACGGGACTGCTACCACTTTATTGGTCGTTATCTCGTTCAGCCGCCTGAAATCAACACAGAATCGAAATTTACCGTTAGGCTTCTTTACCAACAAGACAGGAGAGTTGAACGGGCTATCGGCCTCCTCGATGATTTCTTCCTTCAGCATGTCCTTCACTTGTCGTTCAACTTCCGGCTGCAAATGCACTGGAATTCTTCGGGGTCCGAATGGCCGAAATCGCTTTGATTCGATGGGGATTTCATGTTCAACCCAGTCACAATAGCCATACGGGTCCTGATCCGTAGTGAACAATCCCTGAAACTTGCGTATCACTTTGTTCAGCAACTGATTGTCACAAGTTGGCATTGCTCTGGGTACGTTCACTTCAATTTGTCCAAGCTGGGTTTTGCGCTTTCCCACCAGTGGAACCACCCCATACTTCGTTACCAGTTTATCATGCTTCAAATCAATCACGGCTTCAACGCGGTCAAGAAAATCCGCCCCCAAGATAGTCTGACGTGCGTCGGGGGCAATGACGAACGGTTGGTTGACTACCTGACCATCGATTCGAACACCATATTCTGCCAGGCCATCAACTTTGAGGGCAAACCCACCGACCGTTCGGACAACCATCGCACACGGCCGCACAGTCTTTCCCGGCCTCGGCCCAATCAACGAAATCGCGGCCCCAGTGTCAATCAAACAGTACTCCAATTTACCATCGACTTCTAACCTAGCCTGAACCGCTGTCTTATCAACCGCCCCTATCACCGGATCCCCATTCCCAAACAAAAAACAATCGACAAATCGTTTATTAGCGTACGACCTTTTCTTGCCGAGTGGGCAAAACCTTCGCCAGTGTCCACGTCTTCCACATCCGTAACAAACGTCGCGACGGCTCTCCTCCTTTTTCACTTTCAAAGCCGCCACTTCCTCAGTCAACTTTTCCACCGCGCTTCGAAGGTCATTCAGTTCACTCGGTCCGTTTGCCTCCACCTCGTTGACTGTCGCAGCATTTTCTGCTAGCAATTGTCGAGCTGCATCGGCCAACTGTTCCAGCGTCATGGGCTGTGTGATGACAGCGACCCTGAGTTGATCCCGGACTGTTGGTGGCATTCCGTCCAAGAACTGTGCCATCAGCAGTCGTTGTTCTGAGTCCTGGTCCAAATGCGGCAGGGCTCTTGACAACGCTGCCCGCAGGGACATGGCGTAGACCAGAGCATCGCCTCCTGGTCCAAGCCGGGCGCCCTTGAACCGCCTCATCGCCTCCTGGCAGTCGGCGGGGCTGTCGAACCCGGCGATCAGCGCCTCCTTCGCGGCGGCCCACTCCAGCTTCGCAGGGCCCCTTCGCGCCGCATCCAACACCGCCTTCGCCCTGCCCTTGAGCAGCATCCGCAGGGCCGCCAGCTTCGCCCGGTCCGCCTTCACTCCGACCGCCTCCGCCACATCCTCGAAGTCCTCCAGGAAACTCCGAACATCCCCATCTTCAAAGGGCTGCGGCCACGGGATCTTCATCCTTGTATGCCGGGTCACGGCACCACTTGTTGTGAATCCAGAAGGCGGACGACACAAAAGTTGTTTTATTGGAGAAACCAATACACTACTTAAGCCTCTCAACGGGACTAGAAACAAAAACACTCATTTGCACACCGCACTCTTCTGAGGACGCTCCAGTCGCTTTGGACACCATGTCTCAGTTTCGTCATGTGGCGACAGCCATTAAATGTCATTGTGCCTTTCAATGATCCTTCCCATATCTCTCCCGTATTTATCCTGCGATCATTTCGATCCATGCGGCTACTGAATAGTGGTGTGAGTAGTATGGTGCGACCGTCTATCCTCACTACATGTTTACTTCATCTCGAGCAGCATCGATGTACGAATTCGTCAACCTCACGAGATTCACGTTTTTTCTTGACAATTTCTCTTCAGATAATGACTTGATAAACTGCGTTGGGAATAGGCCAGATCGAATACATTCCTCATAAAAATCAACACGTCCGTTCCGCTGCTATCTTGCATCGTAACGCCAGCAAACGATCCAATGCCCGCACATCCGAGACAGGGAGTCTTCGTTTGAGAAACTTGAAACACCGGGTTCCCTTCAATAACTTCATTAACGCAGAAAGAATACATGTGTTGCGATATGTTAACATTTCGTTTACTCTCATCAGTCGCAAACGTAAAACATGCAAGTTATATATGACAGACAATTAGAGATAGACAGGGTATGGACACGCATACAATCACCACCACGGCAACCCTATAGGTTGCTTCGCCCACTTTTGTTAACATATCGCAACATATGTCTTCTTTCTGCGCTGATGATGAAATATGTCACTCTGAGCCCGGACCCATTAGCGTCAGTCTTACTTATAGTACAGGTGGATGCGGGTAGGATCTCATGCACAATGTACAGTCTCCCACGTACGCGAAGGAGTTTTTGGGATTTCCAGTTTCTAGCACCCGCACGGATTCTAGAGGTATGCCTTCATAATATAACAATGCTTTTGTCCCATTTTGGCAGTTCACAGGTGTCCCCGTGCATGTGGCTTCCTCAATTTGTCACGTAACTGGATGCAGTAGTCCGAAGTCAGCAGGTTGTGTGGTGGTAATCTGGGAACAAGTAAATCGGGTGTCAGTCGCATCTCTTCCCATTAGCAGATAATGTGGTGGCTCTGTTATAGAAGATTGGACGCTAGCGCAATGTGCCAGCAGACATTGGGATACGGTTTCGACCCATAATCTGGTGTCTTCTGAATCCACAAACGCCTCTTGGAGAGACCTTAACGTGCGATTGACGCGTTTTACGGCACCAATGACTTGTGGATCATGGGCACTCGTCTTCGTTTCCATCATGTCCAATAGTTTAGAGAGCTCACCTATTAACGAACTGTCGAAACTGGATCCTCAGACAGAACGTGAATGAGTTAAGAAATCTCAGTACGAGATTAAATGATCAGAAGTATGTTTAGCTGTTGTTGTACTGTCTATTAGCACTGGCATTGCTTTGCATCATTCGGTGGATTGTCCTACAATCACTGGGATGTGGCCATTTCCTGTGCTGTTCCACAGTAGCTGTCCAAAAATGCCAACTTCCACTGCTTTACTCGAGTACGCCGTCAGCATACTCTGCAGCGATGCATAGTGTTTTCTCCTAGAGATTCCATTTTGTGCACACGGATTGCAATTATTGCACACATTCTTTACATGTCTCCGTTGCTGGAGCCACCAGAAACACTCGCAGCTGCCTCCAATTGGTTCTGTCCCGCATGTCTGGACTTCCCACGAGGTTGCTCCAGGATTGTACGAACCACTGGTCCCGGGGCTGCAATCTAGCTTTTACAATCTGGACCGTGTTTGTAGTCAAGGATATCATCCGGCCGCCATCTCTTGAGAGGTCAGTCGTCGATGAGCTTACTTTATCTGCTTATAAGGGTCCGTACTGCCGTTCTGAATAGGTGTCCGCCAATAAATCTCTTGGTCTGGTTGGAAACATCCTGCATCAATCCTCCTTACACAAAGCAATCTCCGGGATCAGGATTCGATCTATTAGATAACGCTTCAGCGTTCCCCTGACTTAGAGCACGCACGCATTCGAAGTCATTCTGGCAGGAATTGTTGCCAACGAACAACTTGCTCATCCGGATCCTTGAATTTTCTCAATCATTGGAAAGAGAAATGATCTGTTCGGAACAAGAACCTCTTTCCTAAGAGGTATTGATGGGAATGTTTAGTGAAATGTGCTGGAGCAAGTATAGTGATAGAAGGTGAACTACAATAAATCAATACAAAACAACTAGTGAATTTAGGGTCTGAACTCACCGAAGGTGAACAGTGTTAATAGCACCTCCAGTGGTGTTGGAGAGTATTCGAATTGTTTCAGGTGTAGTTGGCTGCGATTTACCGGTGCTTTAACAAGAAATTACGGGTGCACGTATTCGGATTTCTTCAAAAAGTGTATCACCTATGCTTTTATCGGGACAAATAAAGATGTACAGTGCAGCAATTACGCGGGATTAGCAAAGTGAAGTATAAAACGACGAAGACACCAAAATATTCCTCATCCATGGCATCTGATACAAGCGTTAATGCTTAGATGAAATGCAATGCAAGTATCACTGAGGTAATTAAACGGCGAAGGACAAGTAAATTGATGTCTATTTGTGCGCATTGTTAAACGTGGCGGAAAATAATTAGTGCCTATTAGTGGCAGTTGGATGCTGAGTAGCTTACTCGCAGGGCTTACAGGACTTACCTGAGAAGTAGCGAAAGGAAGATTTGTAAACTGACATGAGTCGTCTGGTTACTTTATACACTCGCAATCCACATAGGCCACTTTCAGATGGTTAGCACTGATTTTCAAGCTCGATCAGTGGTGACGTACTTATCCTGGCCTGGTATCCCTCTGAATGGTCCAGAATGGGGAGGTCCCAATGGTTCTTTTTCTAAATCACACTGAATAAACACGTGTGCGTGTGTGTAAATCGCGAAGACTACGACTGTGCCATACGCGTTCCCTCTTGGAAATTGGGCAAGTTTTAATAATGTGCTCCTGAAGGTTTTGAGCGTAGCTCTCTGGATCATTTGGGTGAGGTGGCTCTTGAAAAAACACCATTCAATCGCAGAGTTGATAAGCACACTAATTCACTGGAATGATTCTATGGTCTTCCTTCGAAGTTCATCTGATACTTCTGTTTATTCGTGTTTTCGGGATTGGGCAGATAATGATGCTCTCAGTTGTCGATGATAATGGTTCATTGGACCACTTGAAGAGGAATAATATGGAGTCACTTTGATATGTGCACCACCAGGCATACACGTCAAATAACGGGAAAAGTTGCACTGGCATTGCTCACCTATTCCTGTAGTAACCACAGAATGAACGCTGAAACTAGCCACCCAGTGCAGAAGAAAGGCTCTGGCAATATTCTCACTAGTAGTATCTGATACAAGAATAGCCGCCGGGTAACATGTGAAACGATATGTACAGGTGAGCAAGGGAGTTTTCCATCGAATAGTGACGGTAGGTTAACAAATATAAATGTATGTGAAGAGCGAGAATTTGCTGTAGGGAAGTGGCTAGGTGAGATAACATGATGATGGGTCTTGTTACGCCGACAACGCAGGCAGGATTCAGCCCGAATGCGTATACCCTGGTTCATGTTAGGCCTGTCGTAACGTTTGAGGGTGGCGCGCATATCGGGGTGTGAAAGCAAATGCAGAAAGTTGAACAAGAGTCTACAACAAGTCACTGAGACAAAAGGTCGACGATGAGACGTAGATATGTTGCACACGCTACTGGAATGAGAAAGGGAAACTTTGGTCAACCGCAAAGACCTGATATTTTCCCATTATGAATTCGGGAATCCACGTGACAGTTTTCCACTCACTTTGCTTTTAGGTATCTCATCACTTATGAAATGTCTCCATGTGGTGTACTGAAACAGTCCAACGGAATAATGCACAATCAGCCCTCGCTGTCGAAAACCGTGCAACGGCAAGAACGATGTCTGAGCGCGTTGACTCCGTATACAGTTACCGACCCTGGAAAATAGTGTACATAAAATGTTCGTTAAGCTGGCGAGGCACGAGGAATTGTGTTTCAATCCTGCGACGGATATGGCAAATTAATGGCTTGACAAAAACGAAAGTAGGTTTAAAAAAAGTCAGAAATTTACGGTGAAATGCGACTATCAAATGTTACCTATTATAGTCGCTACGGGAGTTTAATTTCACAGTAGTTTCATTGAAACGTTTACCAGCATTTGACTTGTCAACTTTCGCACTTCTAATCCCCGTTTGTGGGTTCGTGGAGTTAAGCCACAGCCTATTGTTTATTCTTACTAAGTTCAGTCTATCGCGGCGCAATTTGCGAAGGAAGTTTAGAACCCCGTTCATGAGATCCTCTCCGAACGCTTACGCGAGATTTTAAATGGGATCTTAGTAAACAAAGTTGGGCCGTCGAAGCGCAAGGAATTAGGCCAACTGCTTTCTGACATCGAGCTAAGGGACCGTGAACCGTCGCAACTGTTCCGTCATATACAACAGTGAGACCATGGGGATCTGTTCTTAGTAGTGCAAATTGTTTCATTTCTGTTCAGGCTTCGGTTGCCATAAGCGATGAATTTCTACGTCATTATTGTCTAACTGGGACAACAGCCCCTATGGCAGCTTCATTAGTACCGGTGTCAAAAATGAACGTATATGCACTTGATGTGGTACACAGAAGCGTTAGAGTGGGCACCGTGTATAATCTACTTCTCAACCGGTTACTTGACTGTTTAGAACCCCTTAAACCACCCGAAGAGTGTTGAGGTAGCTGTCTGCGGTGAGTGTGTGACGACGGTCGCGTGTATGACAGAAAGTTGCCCACTTCCTTGTCCGTGCTTACTCCGTTTTTGTCATTCACTCTAATTACAGTCGAATTGTGCGATGACTTGTTCTTTCGGCGAACGTTAATCTAGACATTACTGGACTCAGTATCGCTTTCTTGTCTGGCCTTATTCCCGCGTAGTTATTCTGTTCTTTCTTTCTACTGCTGAACCATCGTTTATCTACACAGTTGGTTTCACTGGCACTTCATCGTCTTGCTACTACGTGACTGATTGTATTTGGCCGCGTTCGCGTGAATAGCTGGTTTGGATCTGATAAATTTGGTAGACTCAATATCAAGGTTTTATTTTATCGTTCCCCTTAGGTTTTAACACTTTTTGCATGTTAATACCTTATTGATTAAAAAATTGCCCGTACGACCGTTTTTTTGATACGTATCTGGTTTTCTAACGGGTTGAGAAGTTAATGCCCGCTGATTTACGAACTCGGCCATTCGAGATCCAGCGCATCGTTAGATGTATCGAGTAAACTAAGCGTAACTCGATAGTGGACATCCGGAATTGACAGTGCTCGGTAACCACCCTGTACGAGACGATCATGAGTATCCGTCAGTTGACCGAAGTCTGCCGTTGGACACGTTGCAATAACCGAATGGATCGTTTCTAACTCACTTCTGGGGCCGGAACGTCCACCTGGTCATCAATCATTGTGCGTCTTGTAGAAGCCATCCGCATTGATGCCCGTGGACTTAACACCTCTGTATGCGCTGGATAATCCCTATTTGCATCCTAAATTCTCGGTTGACGATCCCCGGATAACTTATCCTGATAACTGTGTCTAAGCGGCATGTTCTAGGCACGCCTTCCTCCGTTTATTCCTTTTCCATGAACTCCTGTTCTAAAGTTTTCCTCGATTTTCACAGGGGTTCGTCTAGGTATGCTGAAATGTCTGATGTTCCGTATAGTAGTTTTATGCTTGGTGCTCCCAGAACGAAGCAGGGCTATTCTCGCTGGTGGCTGTAGGGATGATGACAGTCCCACCAAAGAATTCGGAGCGCGTATCTCAACTCTTTAGCTTTGCTGCATCCATAACCTGCGACTTATCTTGATGAAGAGGTGCGTATGAAAGAAGAGCAGCTGAATTACAGGACGATGCAATTAGAACTTCACAAAAGGACAAAAGAAAGTTCTGAGAGGCCACCTAGCAGACTAATGTCATCCCAGGTAACAAGTCATGTGGGACATGCTTCCGGTTTCGTAGGCGTTCTGTAGAGGATTGCATGCGCAACTTAGTCTTCAATGGGTGGCTGTTAGAATTCCACGGCCTTGTACGGAATTTTCCGTCTCGTTTGGACAACAGATTAAACGGCGTACAGTGAAGGCTGTCCCATCCGGTTTAACTTTATCGGGATCAAGTNACTGCGTGAATAATTTATTTGAAGTTTCCCTTATAATTGTTACCGGTGATACTATTCTTCTATATAATCTGATCAAAATCCACTTACGTCCATGTCTAACCGAAATAATAATCGTATTTTCGAAACATGGTGACCAAAATCACTCTTCATAAAATATCCGCTGATGTCAAATGCACAATATCGAGCTCTAAAACCGATGTTATTTGTTTTAAAGGCAAAGTTTCTGGGTCCGGAACTGATGTAGGCTCTCCTAAGGTTACTGCAGTTAAAAGGGGTGAAGATAACTTGATGGTTGCCACTCCTCAGACTAAAAACTGTTCTGTTCCTGTAGATAGTGCATTGGCGGATTTATTTGTCAAGGTTTCTAAGCTAGAAGCAGAGCTCGTCCAATTAAAGACAAGTCATACTGCACTTGATTCTCTAAAAGAGAATCTGTTCTCTTTGTCATACATTTTCAAATTGCCCGAAAGTCCCAAGATGAATAACATTCGGAGTGCTAGTGTGTTCATCAACTCATTGGTAACAGAAATCACAAAACGGATGCGTTGCTCAAACAATGCCATCGTATTCAATGTGCCAGATAGGCTGCACCTAGAAAGCATTAAAAAGATACTCTTGAAGGTTACTGGAATAGACCTAACATCATATACCTGCATCCGTCTTCGAAAAAAGACATAAAAGTTCTGCTGCCCGTTATTATTCAAATCCATAGAGAGGCAAATGCAAAACAGTTCCTTATTAAGTCTAAAACCTCGCTTAAACTGTTGAAAATTATGGAGGACAGAAAGCCCCTTGAAAGAGAATGTCGAAAACTCTTACTGGGCAAAACCTCAGTCTCCGTCTCTAACCATGTCATCCAGGATGCATCGAAACAGAGTACAGCGATACCCGAAGATGACGATCTGGGTTCCAAAGATCGCGCAGTATCGCTTTGTTGTACTACTCCCGAATGCACCAGCGACCCTACCGACAATGCTAACTCCATCGAAGTGAACAAATTCACTGACCTAATTGATCTAACAGTAGATCTTGACAGGAAACTCCGAACATCCTCATCCTCAAACGGCTGCGGCCACGGGATCTTCATCCTCGGATCCTGGTCACGGCACCAATTGTTGTGATCTGAGAAGGCAGATGACACAGAAGTTAATTCATTGGAGAAACCTACACACTACTCAAGTGTCTGAACACGACGAGAAACGGAAACACTCATTTGCACAAAATACTCTTCTGAGGATACTCCAGTCGCTTTAGACATCATGTATCAGTTCCGTCAAGTAGCGAAAGCCATTATATGTCATTCTGCCCTCCAACGATCCATCCCGTATCTCTGCCGTATCTATCACGCGATCATCTCGATCCGTGATCGTCTCGATCCGTGATCGTCTCGATCCATGCTGCTACTAAATAGTGGTGTGAGTAGTATGGTGCGACCGTATCTCCTCCCTACAGTGCCTGCGCAGTGAGAAAATCACACACCCTGTCACGTCCTCAGGAGGCGTTTTCAGGTTGGGTGGCCCGCGCGCGGCTGGCCAGCATGACAACTGTTGCCCAGGAATAAAATTCACAGGTAGAAGGCCTCCTATATTAGTGACTCTTCTAGGGGGGCTGATGTAGTGAGATCACCCTTGACGTCCCCAAAATTCTACACTCCAATAGACGTGAGAGTCGTCTTACCAGTACCACCGCGCCGGTTCACATTACCTTGTGAATGCAAATTTACTACAAACCACTAGCATCAAAGTTAGTGGGCCGGCACAGGTACCGCAGTTTTGCTCGTAGCTGTGTAATGAATCCGCATCATCTCTACTGCTGTAGGTTACATTCACTAGGATAACAATGTTGAGCTATTACCGTTAGGAACGCCACTCAACCAGTCTTACGCTTGTTTGAATTCTGAAGGTCGACTGGAATTTTCCGTCGACGCACTCTTCCACTCTGGCGGCTGCTGTGCGGTTGTACTCAAGGTGCTCTCACGTGCAGCTTCCTAGCACCCCTCAATTGTTACGTTGAAATCTGTTGTAAACGGTAGGCAAATCAATGAATAAAGTTTGTTTGCAGATTCATCGTTTAATCCCTGTGACTTCCGATTCAAGGTAGCATAAGTTTGGGGAAACCTTGGGCGTACAAATTCAGGAACGAGCACTACAGGAGTGCCAGTGTTTCTGGCACTATTTCAGGTACTTGGGAGATCTGTTTACCGTATGTCTCCACATACGATCGGCTGTATCAACCCATTGCGACAGCGCGGCTTGACGTTCGGCGCTGAGGATATTGTGCATATCCCTAGGGAGTCGCTGGATCCCTAACTCCTTCAACAAAGACTCCTCGAGTTGAGTCGAGCCTGCGGGACGTTGCATATGGCGTAGAAGCTGTGAAGGTTTCTGGTCGCCTAACTCGGTGAAACTCAGCAGCTGGGCAGTGCGTTGACGGTCTGAAAGACCAATGCGCTTGATAATGTCTTCTTTAAGCTGCTCATATGGTTTAACGGAGTCTGGAAGCCCCAAGATGTCGTCCACCTCGTCTATGACGTGAGGCGGAAGAGCAGCAACCACATAGTAGAACTTCGTTAGTTCCATGGTGATGTTTCTCTACGCAAAAGTGGCTTCTAGCTGTGCAAACCAGCTTCGAGGACTTTTCTCCCTTAAAGGTGCGATCGGGACTGAAAGTGCACTGACGGAAAAGTCTGGCAAATTAAAAACGCGTTGTTGCATACTTTTGACAGCAGCAGAGATCGAAGTAAATAAATAAATGTAAAAGTAGCGTTAACTTACCTCAGAAAAACAAAATATACGTGCTAAAAAAGAAAGATGTACGGGCTCACCACTTTTAGTGCGTAAGTGCACTAAATTAACGTTTCCTCAGGTGTACGCAGAAATACCAGACGTGAAATTATAATACAGGTAGTTGCGGAGACGAAAAGTATATTAAGCGATAATTACAAATGGTCTCGATCAGCGCCAGACGACACCGATGTGCGAAATAGCTAGGGAGGCTAAGGAGCCGACCGTCGAGCAAGCCGTAAAGGGTGTTTGGCGCGCTTACGCCGACAAGCATGCAAACGAGCAAACGCGATCTCATACATCAGGCAGACGGTAGGCAAAGATCCTTAAGGTCCTATGTACAATGTGAGCTAAGATTTTGGGATGGATTGTACACATCGTACAGCAGGCAGACCGGGGGTATCTCCAGGTCACTACAATAGACTAAAGAATGATATGAGTTCACGTGTTTGTCGCCTGCCACAATTGCTTGGCTTGAGATTCTTTTAAAGTAGCGGTATAGCGGTTGTCTTGAAACCTATAAGTTCCGACCAACTCTACCGCTTCAATCAATCTGACAGTCGCAGATCCAAAAATATTTCAACTATCATCAAACGAGGCGGTCCCCTAGGATGACTAGTGAACTTAGTTCAGGTTCAGAATTCGTCCCGTTTGTGTGCATCATAGTGTGATGCTGCCCTACACATAAGGGCCGTGAACTGCCTTAGTGGACAACCTATTATTTTGCAATGGGCAAACAAAGCAGTGGTACTCTTCCTTAAAACCACCAGTCGTACCCCTAGTAGCATACTTCCAAATCGTCAACATATCCGCAAATCATTATTGTCACAACATACTGCGCACTGGTGCATCGTATCCACTGCTTCTACGACGGCTGGCACATGGGGCATTTCTATAAAATCTAAGAGAAACATTACGAGTTTCTTTCTGCTGATGTATCCCTGGTTTCGCCGCGATAAGTTGACCATACATGTTATCAGAAACTGGAACTATCCTCTCTTCTAGATCGTCGAACGAAGTCTTCCGATCGATGTTTATGATAAAATCGGCTACCTTCATCCATTCCTCTTCACAGGGTGGCGAATTTTATCCAAAACGTGTAGGCCGGTTAGGTGGTTCAACCCAGACGGATGGCGAGTTGGGGGGTAACGCCGTTTGACACCCCTACCCCTGAACGACTAAACGGCGCACATCCTCGAGGTCTCCCATAGCTAGCCTTGGACACCTAAACACATTTCTTGTGACAGCGGAGTATTTCACGGGGAACTTCACATAGTTGACTCTAAAGTTCTGTACCTTGGCTAAACTTTATTTACGTTTATCAACAATGTGGATTGTTGACGGCTGCTTTGACTTGATCCCGATAAAGTTAAACCGGATGGGACAGCCTTCACTGTACGCCGTTTAATCTGTTGTCCAAACGAGACGGAAAATTCCGTACAAGGCCGTGGAATTCTAACAGCCACCCATTGAAGACTAAGTTGCGCATGCAATCCTCTACAGAACGCCTACGAAACCGGAAGCATGTCCCACATGACTTGTTACCTGGGATGACATTAGTCTGCTAGGTGGCCTCTCAGAACTTTCTTTTGTCCTTTTGTGAAGTTCTAATTGCATCGTCCTGTAATTCAGCTGCTCTTCTTTCATACGCACCTCTTCATCAAGATAAGTCGCAGGTTATGGATGCAGCAAAGCTAAAGAGTTGAGATACGCGCTCCGAATTCTTTGGTGGGACTGTCATCATCCCTACAGCCACCAGCGAGAATAGCCCTGCTTCGTTCTGGGAGCACCAAGCATAAAACTACTATACGGAACATCAGACATTTCAGCATACCTAGACGAACCCCTGTGAAAATCGAGGAAAACTTTAGAACAGGAGTTCATGGAAAAGGAATAAACGGAGGAAGGCGTGCCTAGAACATGCCGCTTAGACACAGTTATCAGGATAAGTTATCCGGGGATCGTCAACCGAGAATTTAGGATGCAAATAGGGATTATCCAGCGCATACAGAGGTGTTAAGTCCACGGGCATCAATGCGGATGGCTTCTACAAGACGCACAATGATTGATGACCAGGTGGACGTTCCGGCCCCAGAAGTGAGTTAGAAACGATCCATTCGGTTATTGCAACGTGTCCAACGGCAGACTTCGGTCAACTGACGGATACTCATGATCGTCTCGTACAGGGTGGTTACCGAGCACTGTCAATTCCGGATGTCCACTATCGAGTTACGCTTAGTTTACTCGATACATCTAACGATGCGCTGGATCTCGAATGGCCGAGTTCGTAAATCAGCGGGCATTAACTTCTCAACCCGTTAGAAAACCAGATACGTATCAAAAAAACGGTCGTACGGGCAATTTTTTAATCAATAAGGTATTAACATGCAAAAAGTGTTAAAACCTAAGGGGAACGATAAAATAAAACCTTGATATTGAGTCTACCAAATTTATCAGATCCAAACCAGCTATTCACGCGAACGCGGCCAAATACAATCAGTCACGTAGTAGCAAGACGATGAAGTGCCAGTGAAACCAACTGTGTAGATAAACGATGGTTCAGCAGTAGAAAGAAAGAACAGAATAACTACGCGGGAATAAGGCCAGACAAGAAAGCGATACTGAGTCCAGTAATGTCTAGATTAACGTTCGCCGAAAGAACAAGTCATCGCACAATTCGACTGTAATTAGAGTGAATGACAAAAACGGAGTAAGCACGGACAAGGAAGTGGGCAACTTTCTGTCATACACGCGACCGTCGTCACACACTCACCGCAGACAGCTACCTCAACACTCTTCGGGTGGTTTAAGGGGTTCTAAACAGTCAAGTAACCGGTTGAGAAGTAGATTATACACGGTGCCCACTCTAACGCTTCTGTGTACCACATCAAGTGCATATACGTTCATTTTTGACACCGGTACTAATGAAGCTGCCATAGGGGCTGTTGTCCCAGTTAGACAATAATGACGTAGAAATTCATCGCTTATGGCAACCGAAGCCTGAACAGAAATGAAACAATTTGCACTACTAAGAACAGATCCCCATGGTCTCACTGTTGTATATGACGGAACAGTTGCGACGGTTCACGGTCCCTTAGCTCGATGTCAGAAAGCAGTTGGCCTAATTCCTTGCGCTTCGACGGCCCAACTTTGTTTACTAAGATCCCATTTAAAATCTCGCGTAAGCGTTCGGAGAGGATCTCATGAACGGGGTTCTAAACTTCCTTCGCAAATTGCGCCGCGATAGACTGAACTTAGTAAGAATAAACAATAGGCTGTGGCTTAACTCCACGAACCCACAAACGGGGATTAGAAGTGCGAAAGTTGACAAGTCAAATGCTGGTAAACGTTTCAATGAAACTACTGTGAAATTAAACTCCCGTAGCGACTATAATAGGTAACATTTGATAGTCGCATTTCACCGTAAATTTCTGACTTTTTTTAAACCTACTTTCGTTTTTGTCAAGCCATTAATTTGCCATATCCGTCGCAGGATTGAAACACAATTCCTCGTGCCTCGCCAGCTTAACGAACATTTTATGTACACTATTTTCCAGGGTCGGTAACTGTATACGGAGTCAACGCGCTCAGACATCGTTCTTGCCGTTGCACGGTTTTCGACAGCGAGGGCTGATTGTGCATTATTCCGTTGGACTGTTTCAGTACACCACATGGAGACATTTCATAAGTGATGAGATACCTAAAAGCAAAGTGAGTGGAAAACTGTCACGTGGATTCCCGAATTCATAATGGGAAAATATCAGGTCTTTGCGGTTGACCAAAGTTTCCCTTTCTCATTCCAGTAGCGTGTGCAACATATCTACGTCTCATCGTCGACCTTTTGTCTCAGTGACTTGTTGTAGACTCTTGTTCAACTTTCTGCATTTGCTTTCACACCCCGATATGCGCGCCACCCTCAAACGTTACGACAGGCCTAACATGAACCAGGGTATACGCATTCGGGCTGAATCCTGCCTGCGTTGTCGGCGTAACAAGACCCATCATCATGTTATCTCACCTAGCCACTTCCCTACAGCAAATTCTCGCTCTTCACATACATTTATATTTGTTAACCTACCGTCACTATTCGATGGAAAACTCCCTTGCTCACCTGTACATATCGTTTCACATGTTACCCGGCGGCTATTCTTGTATCAGATACTACTAGTGAGAATATTGCCAGAGCCTTTCTTCTGCACTGGGTGGCTAGTTTCAGCGTTCATTCTGTGGTTACTACAGGAATAGGTGAGCAATGCCAGTGCAACTTTTCCCGTTATTTGACGTGTATGCCTGGTGGTGCACATATCAAAGTGACTCCATATTATTCCTCTTCAAGTGGTCCAATGAACCATTATCATCGACAACTGAGAGCATCATTATCTGCCCAATCCCGAAAACACGAATAAACAGAAGTATCAGATGAACTTCGAAGGAAGACCATAGAATCATTCCAGTGAATTAGTGTGCTTATCAACTCTGCGATTGAATGGTGTTTTTTCAAGAGCCACCTCACCCAAATGATCCAGAGAGCTACGCTCAAAACCTTCAGGAGCACATTATTAAAACTTGCCCAATTTCCAAGAGGGAACGCGTATGGCACAGTCGTAGTCTTCGCGATTTACACACACGCACACGTGTTTATTCAGTGTGATTTAGAAAAAGAACCATTGGGACCTCCCCATTCTGGACCATTCAGAGGGATACCAGGCCAGGATAAGTACGTCACCACTGATCGAGCTTGAAAATCAGTGCTAACCATCTGAAAGTGGCCTATGTGGATTGCGAGTGTATAAAGTAACCAGACGACTCATGTCAGTTTACAAATCTTCCTTTCGCTACTTCTCAGGTAAGTCCTGTAAGCCCTGCGAGTAAGCTACTCAGCATCCAACTGCCACTAATAGGCACTAATTATTTTCCGCCACGTTTAACAATGCGCACAAATAGACATCAATTTACTTGTCCTTCGCCGTTTAATTACCTCAGTGATACTTGCATTGCATTTCATCTAAGCATTAACGCTTGTATCAGATGCCATGGATGAGGAATATTTTGGTGTCTTCGTCGTTTTATACTTCACTTTGCTAATCCCGCGTAATTGCTGCACTGTACATCTTTATTTGTCCCGATAAAAGCATAGGTGATACACTTTTTGAAGAAATCCGAATACGTGCACCCGTAATTTCTTGTTAAAGCACCGGTAAATCGCAGCCAACTACACCTGAAACAATTCGAATACTCTCCAACACCACTGGAGGTGCTATTAACACTGTTCACCTTCGGTGAGTTCAGACCCTAAATTCACTAGTTGTTTTGTATTGATTTATTGTAGTTCACCTTCTATCACTATACTTGCTCCAGCACATTTCACTAAACATTCCCATCAATACCTCTTAGGAAAGAGGTTCTTGTTCCGAACAGATCATTTCTCTTTCCAATGATTGAGAAAATTCAAGGATCCGGATGAGCAAGTTGTTCGTTGGCAACAATTCCTGCCAGAATGACTTCGAATGCGTGCGTGCTCTAAGTCAGGGGAACGCTGAAGCGTTATCTAATAGATCGAATCCTGATCCCGGAGATTGCTTTGTGTAAGGAGGATTGATGCAGGATGTTTCCAACCAGACCAAGAGATTTATTGGCGGACACCTATTCAGAACGGCAGTACGGACCCTTATAAGCAGATAAAGTAAGCTCATCGACGACTGACCTCTCAAGAGATGGCGGCCGGATGATATCCTTGACTACAAACACGGTCCAGATTGTAAAAGCTAGATTGCAGCCCCGGGACCAGTGGTTCGTACAATCCTGGAGCAACCTCGTGGGAAGTCCAGACATGCGGGACAGAACCAATTGGAGGCAGCTGCGAGTGTTTCTGGTGGCTCCAGCAACGGAGACATGTAAAGAATGTGTGCAATAATTGCAATCCGTGTGCACAAAATGGAATCTCTAGGAGAAAACACTATGCATCGCTGCAGAGTATGCTGACGGCGTACTCGAGTAAAGCAGTGGAAGTTGGCATTTTTGGACAGCTACTGTGGAACAGCACAGGAAATGGCCACATCCCAGTGATTGTAGGACAATCCACCGAATGATGCAAAGCAATGCCAGTGCTAATAGACAGTACAACAACAGCTAAACATACTTCTGATCATTTAATCTCGTACTGAGATTTCTTAACTCATTCACGTTCTGTCTGAGGATCCAGTTTCGACAGTTCGTTAATAGGTGAGCTCTCTAAACTATTGGACATGATGGAAACGAAGACGAGTGCCCATGATCCACAAGTCATTGGTGCCGTAAAACGCGTCAATCGCACGTTAAGGTCTCTCCAAGAGGCGTTTGTGGATTCAGAAGACACCAGATTATGGGTCGAAACCGTATCCCAATGTCTGCTGGCACATTGCGCTAGCGTCCAATCTTCTATAACAGAGCCACCACATTATCTGCTAATGGGAAGAGATGCGACTGACACCCGATTTACTTGTTCCCAGATTACCACCACACAACCTGCTGACTTCGGACTACTGCATCCAGTTACGTGACAAATTGAGGAAGCCACATGCACGGGGACACCTGTGAACTGCCAAAATGGGACAAAAGCATTGTTATATTATGAAGGCATACCTCTAGAATCCGTGCGGGTGCTAGAAACTGGAAATCCCAAAAACTCCTTCGCGTACGTGGGAGACTGTACATTGTGCATGAGATCCTACCCGCATCCACCTGTACTATAAGTAAGACTGACGCTAATGGGTCCGGGCTCAGAGTGACATATTTCATCATCAGCGCAGAAAGAAGACATATGTTGCGATATGTTAACAAAAGTGGGCGAAGCAACCTATAGGGTTGCCGTGGTGGTGATTGTATGCGTGTCCATACCCTGTCTATCTCTAATTGTCTGTCATATATAACTTGCATGTTTTACGTTTGCGACTGATGAGAGTAAACGAAATGTTAACATATCGCAACACATGTATTCTTTCTGCGTTAATGAAGTTATTGAAGGGAACCCGGTGTTTCAAGTTTCTCAAACGAAGACTCCCTGTCTCGGATGTGCGGGCATTGGATCGTTTGCTGGCGTTACGATGCAAGATAGCAGCGGAACGGACGTGTTGATTTTTATGAGGAATGTATTCGATCTGGCCTATTCCCAACGCAGTTTATCAAGTCATTATCTGAAGAGAAATTGTCAAGAAAAAACGTGAATCTCGTGAGGTTGACGAATTCGTACATCGATGCTGCTCGAGATGAAGTAAACATGTAGTGAGGATAGACGGTCGCACCATACTACTCACACCACTATTCAGTAGCCGCATGGATCGAAATGATCGCAGGATAAATACGGGAGAGATATGGGAAGGATCATTGAAAGGCACAATGACATTTAATGGCTGTCGCCACATGACGAAACTGAGACATGGTGTCCAAAGCGACTGGAGCGTCCTCAGAAGAGTGCGGTGTGCAAATGAGTGTTTTTGTTTCTAGTCCCGTTGAGAGGCTTAAGTAGTGTATTGGTTTCTCCAATAAAACAACTTTTGTGTCGTCCGCCTTCTGGATTCACAACAAGTGGTGCCGTGACCCGGCATACAAGGATGAAGATCCCGTGGCCGCAGCCCTTTGAAGATGGGGATGTTCGGAGTTTCCTGGAGGACTTCGAGGATGTGGCGGAGGCGGTCGGAGTGAAGGCGGACCGGGCGAAGCTGGCGGCCCTGCGGATGCTGCTCAAGGGCAGGGCGAAGGCGGTGTTGGATGCGGCGCGAAGGGGCCCTGCGAAGCTGGAGTGGGCCGCCGCGAAGGAGGCGCTGATCGCCGGGTTCGACAGCCCCGCCGACTGCCAGGAGGCGATGAGGCGGTTCAAGGGCGCCCGGCTTGGACCAGGAGGCGATGCTCTGGTCTACGCCATGTCCCTGCGGGCAGCGTTGTCAAGAGCCCTGCCGCATTTGGACCAGGACTCAGAACAACGACTGCTGATGGCACAGTTCTTGGACGGAATGCCACCAACAGTCCGGGATCAACTCAGGGTCGCTGTCATCACACAGCCCATGACGCTGGAACAGTTGGCCGATGCAGCTCGACAATTGCTAGCAGAAAATGCTGCGACAGTCAACGAGGTGGAGGCAAACGGACCGAGTGAACTGAATGACCTTCGAAGCGCGGTGGAAAAGTTGACTGAGGAAGTGGCGGCTTTGAAAGTGAAAAAGGAGGAGAGCCGTCGCGACGTTTGTTACGGATGTGGAAGACGTGGACACTGGCGAAGGTTTTGCCCACTCGGCAAGAAAAGGTCGTACGCTAATAAACGATTTGTCGATTGTTTTTTGTTTGGGAATGGGGATCCGGTGATAGGGGCGGTTGATAAGACAGCGGTTCAGGCTAGGTTAGAAGTCGATGGTAAATTGGAGTACTGTTTGATTGACACTGGGGCCGCGATTTCGTTGATTGGGCCGAGGCCGGGAAAGACTGTGCGGCCGTGTGCGATGGTTGTCCGAACGGTCGGTGGGTTTGCCCTCAAAGTTGATGGCCTGGCAGAATATGGTGTTCGAATCGATGGTCAGGTAGTCAACCAACCGTTCGTCATTGCCCCCGACGCACGTCAGACTATCTTGGGGGCGGATTTTCTTGACCGCGTTGAAGCCGTGATTGATTTGAAGCATGATAAACTGGTAACGAAGTATGGGGTGGTTCCACTGGTGGGAAAGCGCAAAACCCAGCTTGGACAAATTGAAGTGAACGTACCCAGAGCAATGCCAACTTGTGACAATCAGTTGCTGAACAAAGTGATACGCAAGTTTCAGGGATTGTTCACTACGGATCAGGACCCGTATGGCTATTGTGACTGGGTTGAACATGAAATCCCCATCGAATCGAAGCGATTTCGGCCATTCGGACCCCGAAGAATTCCAGTGCATTTGCAGCCGGAAGTTGAACGACAAGTGAAGGACATGCTGAAGGAAGAAATCATCGAGGAGGCCGATAGCCCGTTCAACTCTCCTGTCTTGTTGGTAAAGAAGCCTAACGGTAAATTTCGATTCTGTGTCGATTTCAGGCGGCTGAACGAGATAACGATCAATAAAGTGGTAGCAGTCCCGTCGGTGGCGGAGATTTTTGACAAGCTGCAGAACGCCCGGGTGTTTACAGTGTTCGACTTACGGTCCGGATATTGGCAGGTCCCAATCAAACAATCGGACCGAGATAAGACAGCATTCACAGTGGGTGAAAAGCAATACCGCTTCAAGCGGATGCCGTTCGGACTCTCAGGCGCCCCGTTCACGTTCAGACGACTGATGCTGAAGGTGTTGGACGGAGTGAGCAACACTGTTGTCTATGGAGACGATATCGTCATTTACAGCACAAATGAGACAGAACATGCAGTACACGTTTCAGCAGTGCTACAGAAGATTGAGACAGCCGGCCTCCGGATCAATAGTTCAAAGTCTCAACTGGCGAAGCAAACGGTAACACTGCTCGGTCACAAGGTCGGTCAGGGGGAGGTCCAGCCACTGCCCGAGAAACTGCTGACAATCGAGGCTATTCCGGTGCCAACATCGAAGAGGACGCTGAGACAGTTTCTCGGTCGCGTCGGGTTCTACAGCCGCTTCATCAAAAACTTCCATGACCTCGCGAGTCCGTTATACGAAATTCTGAGGAAGGATTGCCAATTTCATTGGTCACAGAAAGCCAACCAAGCGTTCGTCGAGATCCAACGCTTGATGAAAGAAGGACAGCTGACTCTGAAATTGCCAGTGACTGGACAGAGCTTCATTGTCTCAACGGATGCGAGTGATGTAGGAATTGGAGCGGTACTGAAGCAGGAAGGCGGTGTCGTGGAATACGCCAGTCGGGTACTGAGTCCTGCTGAACAAAACTATTCAACGACAGAGAAGGAGTGTTTGGCAATCGTATGGGCCTTGGATAAATGGAGGCCGTACTTGCTCGGCCGACGTTTCCATGTGGAGACCGACCACAAACCGCTGGGGTGGATTAAATCCGCGAAGGACCCCCGAGGAAGCTGGCTCGTTGGGCGTTACGACTACAGGAGTACGACTTCACAATTCGCCATGTAGCCGGAAAAGAGAACTGGGTGCCCGATTTGCTTTCCCGAACGCAACACCTGGATGAGGTCCACAAGGACGTGACCGGAGTTAACAGTATAGATCTGGAGAGTGACCCCGGAAAGTTAAAAGCAGCACAGAGGATGGATACAGCGATCTGGGTGGTGATTGACCGACTCTTGTCGGGAGGACAACCACCAGAAGAAGATGGGAATCCGGAATTGAAGGCTTTCAGAATGCACTGGTACGATTTACAGCTGAATAGTGCCGGAATTTTGATGCGCCAATTGCGGGATGGAATAAACGTCCCGGTCATACCGGCGGAGTTGAGGGAGGCAATTGTGAAGGAATGTCATCAGCTGGCTCATACGGGTTGTCATCGAACCTACGAAATGCTGAAACAAAGGGTGTACTGGCCGGGAATGAAGAATGATGTTGACAATCATGTGCGGGCGTGCCAGCAATGTCAGTTAGTGAAGAGCACTAACCACCCGAATGAGTAACACACACAACCGGCAGCGGAATGGAAAAATGACCAACAATAGCCCGAGGCTATTCGTCAATAACGATGAGATCGCTTATCATTAGTGGTTTATTACAGAACCGTGGAACCCGTCATCTGTATAAGTGAGGACACGATGTGGCTAAGACTGGGTCGATAACTGTGTTGTGCCAATACACGCTAAGTTTGTATGAGGCCACATACAGTAGGTACACATAGAAGTATGCATGTAGAACAAAAAGAAGTTCGCAGTTGCAGTAGGGATCTTTAGAGATGTCACATGCTCGTTGTTCACTACGAATTCCGCGCGGGTTTCACGTTAAATAAATACCACAAAAATTCAGTTTTATCGTGGTTAAATTCTCAATTTGGCAAATAATGCTGAGTTATACCATCAAGTACACCGAAGCCACCTTCAGGTCAGCCCTACAAATAAGTACGCACGGTTTAACATCGTGAACTCTAACAGTAGGTTGCTGCGGCCAATCCACTGTTAAACGCACTACATTAAGATATAGGTCCACATGGTCAGTCGAACACGTAAAGGATCGATGGAGATAACGGTACTTAAAGAACTACTTAAAAACGAACATGCTGCCGGAAAGGAACTGAAATGTGGCATGCTAAATATCCCGGACCAGCCATTAAAAATTCTGAACACTTTGAAATATGCGACGACTGGAAGATATAACCCCATTGATCTAAAAGCGATCGACTTTTGTCTCTACACTTATTCCCAGCGTGAGCGAATCAGAATTCTACGGTTAGGAACAGAAGGAACAGTACATTCTCAAGGTAAAAGAGTACAAAAAACCCACCAGATCGCTTTTCGCAAACCGAACTGTTTTCTAAGTGAGCTATCTCATCCATATTAAAAACGAGCGATCACATGAAGGTCCCCAACTTATCAGACCGAACTACATAATTAAACCATCATTAAAAGATTGCCCACCTGCATGGCTACTAGGTGCCTAGTTCGATGGATGTCTCGATCAAGTTCTACTCTATTTCTATAAGTGTACCGCGGAGGAAATCATCATTGCCAATGGTACTTGAACTGCATAAACAGAATGGTTGAAGACCAAGGAGGAAATGAAATAGTTTAAAATAAGACGAAATGTGGTTTACGATTGAATTTGTATTGATTCGTGGGTATCGTTGAACGTCACAAAAAATCAAGGACCAAAATCAATGAAAACGACAAGGTAACGAAGCAACCAGTGTACAGCCACGTTTCACAGACATTGCGAACAGCTCAACGAGGTATCTCATCGTTAAGGGGAATCTTGAAACGTAGTTTAATTGCGAGTCCTCAAACGGACATACGAACTACTCGTCAAAGGAGGCCAAATTCTAGGCGTCAAATCACATTGCATATCCCAAAGCTGGCGCAACTGCAGAGAAAATGCATAAGCAGGACAGAGATTGGTGACTTGAAGAGGGAAGAAAAGCGTACCCAAGTGGACTCACGAACGGGTTTTACAACATGCCACCGTAGTCACAAGAAATCGCAGGCCTCCAGCTTGCGTTCATACAACATTCAGCCAGCTGAAAACAACGTGAAGGCGACCTCTCCTTATGATAAGTGTGAGATTACGCTACACACGACTTAAAATTTGTTGGGGTCGTCGAGGTGATCCGGTTCGAAATTGCACTTTGTACAGAAATAAGTATTCGTGAACTTTAGGGGTAGTAGGGCTAATATATAGCGGATGCCATTCAGGTTACAGTGCTTGATGTATTATGCACAGAAAACTGGAACTAGCAAGGGTATTTTACGAAAAACCATATACACTATTCGAGTATTTAAGCGGCATCAAGAAATGCCCCTCAATGGACGCTTCTTTTATATCCGCAGGAACAGTCACAGGTGCTAGGTAATTATCACTATCTGAATCAATCCAACAAGTTACTTTGTGGTTAATCATTGAGGATTTCTTATTATTTGACTTTGGTTTGCTTTCAATTCTACAAGTACGAATACTCCAACACAAACAAACGAAGGTTTCCAAGACAAACTATGCTGATTAACGTCACTGTGTCTAAAGACATGATGAGAGCACGATATAACAGAAATACGTAGAAAATAGTTGAAAACCGAATCGCAAACCTTCAGCAATAATACACGGAACTAACTGATATCGCATCATCAATGCGGTGATTCCTAAACACGGGGGATGACGATTTAGGAGAATAAAATAGACAAAGAATCAGGTTATATAAAAACAGATTTAGATGAATCATAATGCACTTCACGGACGTGGTCATTAAAACCCTCAACCATGCTACGCAATAGAGCATCACGAAAGCAACTGTGTAAGAAAAACAATGCAACAAAAATAATCAGGGAATAGAGAAAAATAATTCACGATAATTAGAGTATTCGAAAAGTTTGTGTTGAGCATCCCAAGTTACCCAGATGACCTCGCCGTTGTTTGCACTCTGAGAGCACCGGCAGAAATATTATCCCCTGCACCGACTGTCTGCCGCACCTCCGAACAGACAAGTACAGGTGCAACACATACTTCAATTTGTGTCTCAAAACGACTGGGAGTAAAGTATTCTGATAGTCGGGACTCTTCGGTATTGGTTAAATCGGGCTCCGGTTCCGACCAACAAGTAACTGGATCGGTGGCATTGAAGTGAATTCTGGGGACGTGATCAGGAGTTCGCTTGTCCCATCCGATGTCACCGGCACCATGCAGGGCAGATCTCCAACGTTGGGGATCTGCAGTGACAGCGAACGAATCGTCCATGAGCAGGCGCGTTCTTACAGGATCAATTGCCGAGGAAGCACAAGTATGTCGATTGGCAATCAAACTCGCCTAGGTGATGACAAGGAGATAAGAACATAGACGGACAACCAGAAAGACACAAATGGAAGAGACGGAAATTTAAGACACGACAGCCTAGAAGGAGCAGGGTCTTCCTCATGGATCAGTATATAAGTCCGAAAATAAAAAACAGGCTAAAGACGGTCAATTGGTAGGGAGAATTCAAACACACGTGTCTATGGCGCAGCGAATTAAATGCTACAGGTTTGTTTTTTACCGATCACATTACAGTGAACAATTCTAATTTGATGTTATTCGAGCGTGGTAGAGAACCGGTGTTAATGCGAAGCAGAGATACACTCCAGGAAAGTTGCAGTTTGGAGAACCGTAACTCACAGCAGCGCCGACCGGTAAACAATGACGTCATAAAAGCACGAAGCACTTCATGCAAACTGTGAAAAGTGATAGAAAACCTGAGCATGTAATCGACCATGACAAAATTCTATTCACGAGAACATTCCTAACCAGTAGTGCGGTAGGTCTGGTGATCTAACTTGGTGAGCGAGATGAAGGAACCAAAAGTGTAACCGTGTGGTAGTCCCTCTAACAAGCAGTTTGAGACAGATGGCATGCTTACTTAAGGTCGCTTTGAGCGAGATATTAAGTTACCCGCCCATACATATTTCAAATACAACAAATGTAAGGATCCCGGATCAATAAACAGAGGAGAATAAAGCGGCTTCAAGGTATTGGTGGTAGGGAAACTCGGCATAAGTTGCATGGATTTCGTAGACGGTATTTACTATCTATGAAGTACATTGTACTTCCATTAAGACAGAAGTTAGCGCCGAAACAGATTCGTGTATAGTTACAAGATAACAAGAGCAAAAAAGGTGAGAACAGTAAACGTGCTAACATTTCCCCGACATTGACCTGACACAGCACAATATGAACCAATATATATTTACGACTTCAGAAGAGAAATGATCAAACCACAATGACATGACAATATGATACTAAGGCATTGATGCTCACAGGCTGTGTCTCATTATTTGAGGCGAGTACGTGCAACGACTGTGCATGGTGGTAACGTGAAATAATGTTTCGCGAAGGTGAAACAAGTAGCAACTTGCTAACATTCCAACTGCTTTACTCCGCACAATTAAAAATTTACAACGTTCTTTTACATAATTGAATACAGTTCCTCGATCTGAACTGCTGACACCCTACTCAATGGCGTGACAATCAAACAAGCCGCTAAAATCTGAGAAAATTTACTGCCCAGTATTAACGGGTTGTTAATGACAAGCATTTAAGTATAAAACTTTAACGCTACACTAACAAATATCTCGAAAATTAGCAACGTGTAGTTGGAGAGTTCACGGAACGTTTAGGAAATTAACTGTAGATATCAACGACAAAGTGACGTGTGTGTATGCATCCCTTGTTTCCCTCTTGCTGCTTGTTGACAACTCGGCTTCGATGGCTCTCTAATGCAAGATGACATTCTTGTGTATTGGAGACGCCATGCAACACACATGACTATCTTTAGTCACATCAACGTTATTCCTACCGTTTGTTCTATCTGCCGTTAAAACAGTGTCAGCATTGAGGCGAGTGACACCGTGTGAGCGATCACCGGCTTAACAATCTCGGAAAACAAACACGGCACAAGGTAAATTCTGGTGAACTCAAGCATAGTAAGCGTACGCAGTGTTAATAAAACATTTTAGGTAGTCTTCAGCTGCATACAGACAGAAAATTACTCATTTCAAAACAGTGCGGCGTGGGGAAAACTGTTCAAATGAATGAAATAAATCAGTCATGTCAACTTCAAGGACGCTGTAAGTCAGCGATCAGTAAAAGATGCATAAAGAGCAACGTCCCAATCAGCTGCAAATGTGTCTTCTAACTAAGTAAGAGAAGTGAGAAGCAATCCAACAAAAAATACGCACTCGATAGACAACAAAGGAAACGCAGAGAAACAGTGTCAATGATCAACCACCGAGATGGCCGTAAACATTCAAGATCAACCTATCATGTGCACATAACATCACATATAAAATAGTTCCACACAGTAGTACGTTGTGACACTCACGTATCTCACGGTCAGCGAAATCAGGCCAGTTTTGTATTTCGAAGCAATTTTAAATATGACCAGTAGCGAGAACGACCGAACGCAAACAAGCTTGTAAAGCGTTGGCATGTGTGGGGAAAAGTTGAAATTGGAGGAAATGTACTAAGTATTGACAACAACCTTAAGGATCTCCAAGGAAGCAGCCAACACAAAATGATCGCCGACAGAGAGGAAGGGCGCTTTCAGAGGAAGCAGGAAACCCGCATCCGGACATATCCTGAGTGAGCTTAGTAATCTTTCAGCATCTTTGCGCAAACTACGAAGAAGTTTATACAGCGAGGAGTTCCTACCCAAGTGTCCATAGCATCTGTACCTCTTTATTGGAAGAGGCACAGAAGATCAAGACGAGGAGACGTATGCGGTGTGACATCATGTGGAGTTGAAGGACAAATGGCCAAAGATTCTGATGGTTGGGAACAGTGGTGGTGTTGTTTGTAGCTCGGGTTGATGGTTTTGGTATTCATATGTTCGCCGAGCTTGGCATTTAGGTTGCAAACGTTTCATCACCAGGCGAGGTGACATCATCATCAGATGATGAAGTCACCTCGCCTGGTGATGAAACGTTTGCAACCTAAATGCCAAGCTCGGCGAACATATGAATACCAAAATGGCCAAGGATTTGCAACACTATTCACACGAACAAATTTGTCCCAAAGTGGAGCCGCGAGCTAAGAGTTTGGTTCTAAGTGAGATGAACATGCATGCATGATTGACCGACCATCACAGTTTGACCCCGTACACCCTGTATAAAGTTGGGCTAACTGATGAATGCTACACTCAGATCTATGGTAGGTTATGAAAACGAGCAGTTCAAGAGTTGTCTACTGCAGTGAAACCTCTCGCAACCGCATCTGAGCTGGATTATGAGATGCTCACGGGTAAATGCTAAGCATTTAAGTTCTACTTACCAGAACCGTACGGGGCAGGAAAAAAAAGCGTGGACATTTACGAGTTGGAATCAATATCCTGGTTGTTCACCAACAGTGAACAGCATCGAGCATTCTCAAGATCAGTCGCCCAAGAGTTTCACAAACTTGCTCTAACTAAAGTCGAACATTGGCTTGATATGCCGTCTTACTTATGCACGTGAAAGAAAAAGAAATATTTTGCTAAACTGAAATGACTGTACTACAGTGGAAGTTGCGGATGAAGCAAAACCACCACCAATCATTAGGAATCAGTATGGAGCCATGCCGTGCGTTAAATCTGTTTCACCTAGTTGTAAAAAGCAATGGAAGTGCTATGCATTTGCATCAGTCAACCGAAGGACACGCATTGCACTAAGAAGGCACTGTACACACTGAATTTTTAAGTGTGACTAGCGCGATAGAAAGAATACAGAATTTCCTGATCGGAAAGTGCACACGTCCCTTTGAACTGTGATTGACACGATGAACAAGACTCGATAGTCAATTCTTTTGCGAGCAGAAAGTCAGCTGCTGACGAGTGATCAACAACACACTCAAGTTTTTGGTCTGTGGGTTGCGGTGGACAAATAATGGTAATGGAAAGCGCAGCGCTTTGTGGCAATTGAATGTAAGTAACCAACAGGTGCAGTTACGTGCAGCTTGACAACTCATACATATATGCATGGTTGGCGGCATCCGATTCGGATTAGCCTGTCACAGTGACTGAAGCCAAAGGACGCCTGCGCTTAACCATCACCGCAATTGGCTTGCGCCGCACCACTTGCGGTTCAACCCACACCACATATCCAGTGTAAACCCGGAGGAATAAGATCGGGAGGTGTGCCAGTGGGGCCTTTGTCTAGCCGGCCAATGCTGGTTAGCCAGTTGATTGGCTGGCAGGGAAAGGAAACCGTGATTTCTCGGAAATTAAAGACAGGGAGAGTGTAATGACGAGATCTAAACTAGGAAAGATTTGTGAAGTGTAATACAAGAAGCACTGCATCCCAGAGATGAGGATGGAAAACAAAATTCACACATAACTACGAAAAGCCAGACAAACCATTCATCGTACAGTACACCAACAAAGCTGAAGAAATGAATCGGTAGAAGATTGCAGACACCCAGGTTTCTGCAAAGGTTGTTGGCCGATGCAGTCAATAACAGAAGTAGAATGGACATACTGATATGACCTACCTGACTTGAGCCTAACGTACTCGTCGTCTCTTCGCCGACGGGGTACTATGAGTACGTTGGTGACCTACTAACCCTAAACGGCCAGCGCATTCGCGGTCGCACACATCGGAACGCCAGATAGTCACGTCACCGCGACCTATGACAGTGATGGTACCCTTGCGTACCGCACGCTTCCGCTCGCGGCCGCGCAAGAACCGCTCGTTGAACTGCCGGACACCCTCCCGGACCGTATTCCTCCAGACCGTCCGGTTGAACGCTAAGTCTTCCCAACATCTAAAACCAATGTTACAACGTGAGAGACTTAACTGCACAACATCCTGGTATCTCCGCTTCTGACCACCGTGATTTCGCTTTCCTGTTTTCACTTGTCCGTAAAGTAACTGCTTCGGGATACGGTCATCGCCCATCCAACGGACGTGACCGAGCCAACGGAGCTGATTCAACATCAATAAGGCCTCCATCACGTCCATGTCCGCTCGCCGCTGTACATCAGTGTTCGGAACCATGTCCGACCACCGAATACCCAAGATGCGTTTCAGACAGAGCAATGCAAGTAGCACAGACGGCTCAAGTTCCGCCAGTACAATGTCCACGTCTCACTGCCGTACAGCAGGACAGACAGCACCATGGAGCGGTAGACACACAGCTTGGTGGCCATCTTCAGGCTGTGATTCTTCCAGACACGCCTTTCAAGACGTCCGAAAGCAGCACTAGCCTTCGCCAAACGCGCTCTCAACTCGCGGTCCACGGACAAATCTGTCAACAAATTGCTACCTACGTAGCAACAATTCGTGTAGCTGTCGACGATTTCTCCATCAATGCGGATCTGCGATAGAGGTACACATGTAGCACCTCCACCAGGAGAAGGCAGAAAGAAGGAAAACGTCTTACCTGTGTTGATGTCCAATCCAAACTTCGATGCTGCCGAAGCGAACGCTGTAGCTAGACATTGCAGTTCTTCTTCATTATGTGCCAGCAATGCGTTGTCATCTGCAAACAGAAACATGCGCATCGTTGAGGTATGTAGCCAGGTTGGGGCGCCAAAACGTCGGATATTCAACAGACGTCCGTCCGGTACTCTACCTCAACACCATCTGCTCCAGAGTTACCATGTTACCATGGCAGTCAAATATACGCTGACGAGGGCTGCGGCTGGAACACAACCCTGCTTCACGCCAGTGACGATGTCAAAATTACCAGAGGTCAATCCACATGACAGCACCTTCGCCTTCATGCCCGCATGCAACAATCTAACCATGCTGACGAACTTACCTGGACATCCAAACTTACCAAGCACCGTCCACAGCGCCTCATGGAATCGAAAGCTTTGGTGAATTCCACGAACTAGGCATACAGGGCTGGTTCCGTTCTCGGCACTTCTCTTGAAGCTGTCGAGCAGCAAACACCAGGTCAATCGTACTCCGACTCGCCCGAAATCCACGCTGCTCTTCGGGAAAATTGACCTCCAAAACGTTCGCATTCAATCGGTTCAGAGGGAGTCTGGCGAGCACCTTGCCTGCGCAGCTCAGAAGACTGATACTCCGGTAGCTGTCGGCGCCCTGCTTGCTACCTTTGCCATTGAATAAGGGCGTCCTTAAAGTCTTGCGGCATCATCTCGTGCTCCCAGCTGGAGCAAAGCGCGTTCCAACGCCGGTCCCCCATTCTTCACGATCTTACCTGGCAGCCCATTCTCGCCTGCAGACTTCATGGTGCGCAGTTGGCCAATCGCCCTCTGCAACTCCAGCAAATCTGGGGTGACAGCAAGTAACGATTTGATGTCCTGTTGCGACAGGCTGTCCACAGTCTCCCAATCAATTGTAGCAGGGCGGTTTAACAGGCTGTCGAAGTGTTTGTACCATACTTTCATGATGTCCCCTGAATGAGTGCGAGAATAGCCGGTGTCCATGTCTACCAGTGCTTTAATAGACTGAATACATGGACCGAAGATCGTCTTAAGTGAATCATAGAACTCCTTGTGTTGTCGACGATCAGCACAGCCCTGCACCCATTCATCCCGCTTTCATTACCAGTTATCCTTAATTCCGCGAACATGCTCGACCAGTTGACGGCGGATACTTCAAAACGTGGTCATCTTCGCTTCATTGTTTGGGTCCATTGTGGAAGTGGAAAACGCGGCATTCTTCTCTCATACCAAGCTGGAGATAGCCACGTTGCAGTTGTCGAACCAGTCCGGGCGTTTCTTGCGCTCCATACCGATTGTCTCAGTGGCTGCTGCCGTAATCTGTTTCTTCAATTGTTGCCACATACCGTCGGGGGTAGTGGACACAGGAAAAGTTTTGCAGACGAGCGAATAATGCACGTTGAAAGGCAGTCTTCGTCAGAGAATTTCCCGGCCGTCCTATATCCAACTTCTGCCGCTGTCCGGAAGATCTACAGTAAACAGACCTATGTACATGAATAAACCATTTGGTCCTGACCAGCCTATGATCGGTGCTACATTCAGCGCCTCGCATCACACGCGTGATGCGCACTTCACGAATGTCGTGCTGCCGCACAATCAGGCAATCAAGCAGATGGTGAATGAGTCCACGTCATGATATCGCTCGCAGCCAGTTGGAATCGGGTGTTCGTGATAGCCCGCTCGTGAGTAGCACACAAGTGCAGCAGACGATCACCGTTCGCGTTGACTGAACCAATGCCGTAAGGTCCGAGGACTCCCGGCCAAGTTACCGAGTCGCGCCCAACTCGAGCGTGCAAGTCGCCCAGACCAAACAGTCGGTAACTCACCAGCGCCGACAGGATTGTGGCGGACGGCCGATCATAGAAGTAGTCCTTCGTAACATCAGTGTGATACATAGCTGGACCACAAACACTAACAAATGTAGCACACTTACCTCGACCGAATCGCAGGCGCATCGACAGCACTCGAGGGCTGATGCCGTGCGGTTCGCTTATCATCAAAAAATTGACGCGATCAGCGACTACAAAACAGATACCATGCTCCCGAACACCGTCTGCCGGGAAACCTATCCAGGAGAACGTGTACCCAGCACCTGCTTCCCGCAAATTACCTTGGTCTGCAAGCCTTGTCTCACTCAAGGCTGCTATGTCGACTCCATATCGACGCAGTTCCATCGTGATCAGGGCGGTGAGCCGTTCCGGCCGTTCTGTGGTGGCGCAAGTTTATTGGCAAACAAAATAAAAGGATTTTGACCAAATCCCAACCAAGAATTCAAATTACGAAAGAAATTTCGAGTATCATCAGAATGCATCAGCATCGCTAACGAACAATCAGGCGTTTGAGTGATATAAGTTGAACCTCATTTAACCGGGGCTTCTAGGTTCAAATAGTACCCTAGAGCAGAGTTCTTCTGAAAAAAGCGTCAGACTTGAGTTTCACTCTTGTTAGGGTTTACGACTGTGCATATCTGTGTCCTAGCAAAATTAAATTTAGGTCCATATGCTGCGATACGAATATCTTGATCAGCGCACCACCCTACACCGGACGGGATCGGGTTACCACGTCACATCTGTCCACGATGGCTTACGCGTACCCGTCAGAATGCTGATCTTCTCATGCATCTGAACGATAACTGTCTTTCTATTCAAACCGAGCAAGCCCGTTGCTAGCACTTGTTTAAGTCAGGGTTAACTAACAAATTTCGTCTAACACTGTCAGTAAATGCTTGGATTACCGACGACCAGTTAAGTGTTGAACACTGTTTACGTTAAACATCTCCTAGGTATGCTAAAAACCAACCTCAGCCGTTTGTAGCATGAACTTGCAGATACAGTGGCCTCACTGACCATAGAATAGGTATCTTCAGAACTTCTAACTTATGATGACACGTGAGTGCACAACTTTTAATTTGTTCTTTCACATGTACACTTTATGATTTTGTGTGAGCACACCGATTCGCCTGGTCTGAGTGAAATATGTACACAAATTTGAAGTCACTATTACTCAACGACCCACTACCAGCATGAGTCAGGTTCATGTCATCCTGTGAGTCGACAGAGCAGAACATCAAGTAATCAGAACCTAGAACGCACTACAGGATTTCCATTTCCATTCGATAAGTAGTAAAAAACGCATCATCTACCTCTACACGAAATGAACAGGTGACACACACAACGGAAAATTACCCCGCTGCAAACTGCTACCCAAATCTAGACTGGTCACTAACAACTGAATTAGATATCGTGCGCAGATCAAACAGCATCAACCGGTGAGTGGAACTGACCAGCTAGCACCACTTTATAGCACATGAGGCAACTTCTCGGCTATCTGCGGGTGACAATCGGTTACATCTGTCAGCGTATTTTGAACCTACGTCTGTTTTTCGAGTTCTATCCAGCTCAGACAACTGTCACACGGAAGTGCGACCAATATCACAGCTGCCGACAGCCAAGCTGACTCCGCGATTACATTAACACAATCTCCGCATGCAATTTGTAGAGGGAGAGGAATACAACCACAGATATTGGATGGCTAGAATATCAAACCGATGTATGTAACAGACTACGAGAGCTAACGGGGATCTTGGACACCAGGGGTCATACGCAAATAAACTGCAGGAGCCTAATGTCAGCACACGACAGACTTATCAGCTCTATCAGCACTCCGAGATAGTCACAGTTATATTCAATCTGCCAAATTCACACTTGAATCTTACGATTCCTGTACATAGCACTGCGGCCTAAAGGTAGGTTAGAAATGTCTAGTTAACAGCAAAAGCAAAGTCAGGTGAAGGCTATTGGTGTAAACATGAATTGGCACATCGGTGATTGAAACAGGCAAAACACTGCGACAGCCACAAGTGTGGCTACCGAAAAGGACGCCTGTTCTGGACAACTGTTAAATGCTACATAACAGTTACAAAACTAGCAAGACTACACAAGAGCAATCTTACATACTATTCTGGAAGCCTGACATGCTACAGTAACCTCTGTCAATCGTACAAAACTCATTTCACTGTCAAAACGACCCATGCCAAATAGACGAACCAATACGATTTATTTCACACTGATGATTGTAGCTACTCTTAACGCGAGTCATCATTCTGGAGCAGCGTCACTTGTACTTCCGGACAACAATTGTTGTATTTCTCGACCACGGTGGTGCTTTCAGTTTGGTGTATCGGTCTACACTTTTACAGTCGCTTAAACGCAGAGGTATGCCAATCAAGTATGTGAACATACCGTCGATGCCATATTCCAATATTTTAGTTCAGGTTTGGGTTCACAGTGAACTACCTGACAGTGTCAGCACCAACAACGGCGTACACTTTTCCTCCATTTCAGTCGAACGAAGTAGTGGAGAACTGCCTCCGATACTTACAAGATGCTGGTGTGGACCTCCTACCTGATGGAAGACTGAATGATCTTGATTATACTGACGACAAGGTGTTGCTGTTTGACAACTTTTAAGCAGCACAAGCAAGGCTAGATGCCATTTCGTGTTCTGCTATATACTTCGGAATGCACTTTACAGCCTCATAGTGCAAAAGTACTTTCTGCGAGATTGCTGTGGCTACGTAAATTTAACGTCATATAATAAAGCCAAGGAGGTTGTTGACCGATCGGTGTGCTTGAGAAGCTGCATCAGCGGCGGAGGACGTGCAGGGAATCAAGCAGAAGCGCGTATCTCTAAGGCTAGAGCGGTATTCGCCCGTCTTCGGTACCTCCGGCGACAGAGAGGTATCTCCCTGAGGCTTACGGGTCGGGTACATAAGACAACAGTGAGGGCTGCACTATTTTACGATAGCGAACTGTGGACCTCAGTGTTCGTACTCTACGACAGGTCAGTCAGTAAGCTGCTCCGGCAAATACTCTCTGGAGCCTGATGTAAGTTGTGTGTTGGAGACGCGAGTCTACGATGCTACCATCGTTATACATCTGAGCTCTTCTGTAGATAACTGTCGACCCAAGAGCTTTTCTCTCAGGCTGCCTGGCGACGTTGAAGGTATATACTGTGGTCAATCTGAAGTGGGAATCGCACTGAGTTGCAGAGGAGAGCAGTTTTTTCTCGAATATATCTCAGTAAACGATCAATTATGCGCTACAAGACTCAATACATCGGTTAAGGTCTGTCAGCGCAAACTAGAAAGCTATTGTGTATCCATTGTACCAACGTACGTTTCATCGGACAGCTGTTCGGATGCTATCAAGGACTCGTTCTACGACGACGTCGTTGACCTTCTGAATTAAACTAAACACTCTGGCATCATGATACTAGCAGACGATTTTGATGCTCAGCTTGATCGTCTTTCTGTACAAAAGAAGCGGTGGGGAGGTACGTTTGGTGTCCAGGCACAACGCATTAACAATGGCGGAAGACTGATGCAGCCTTGAGCATCCCATGGTCTCTGAAATAACGTGCCCTTTTTCTTGATAAAACGTTCTATCCTGACTTAGATGCTATACTCGGACCCTAGCTGTACGGCTTCACTCAGTCGACTAGCGCGGATTCAGGAAGAACACGACTGCGTAGAAAACACGCTGTAATGCCGATTACCAGTTCAAACAATTGAATGAAATGCATGTAAATATATATCATCAGTTAGTCGCCAAATAGAGCCGACTACGAGTTGAACCAATCGCCAGCGGTTCAGGCCATTTCGCGGTTATGTGGCTCAGTATGGTCAGTTCCATAGCCGTTGCACTCTGATTGGTTCATCGGGTTAGCACGGCACTCACGCCCATCTTCACGCCTCATCCTGGTTGGTTCAAGTGGAAAACTTTGCACGCCAGTGTTTGGTTGATGAACGATTTCGTCAGCCGTCACAGATGACTCGATTAGCTTGTTATGTTGAACAATTTCGTCAGCCGTCACCCATGACCTGATTAGGTTATTTTGATGGTGTCTTTTCCTAACAGTCCCCATACCTTAAACGCAAGCCGATCAAAAGCTTGCGCAAAGACCGTGGTATAACCGTCGAAAGAGACGAAACCAGCCTTTGTACGTCGGGGTAATAGGGGGAGGTTTTCCCTGGTCCATGGTTGTACTGGTCGTCAGGTCGCTGCCCATGAGACCAAATGTGGACAACATGGTTCAATTATCGTCAGTCAATCGCACCAACTTGAAAGGTGGGATGAACATTTTGAGGAACAGCTCAGCTGGCACCAACCAAACCATGTTGACGACGGGACCCGAATGGTCAGTTAGTACCTTCCAGATGGTCCTCTGAGGGAAGCAGAAGTGGCCCTGGAGCTCAAGTTATTGAAGCGTAACAAGGTTCCTGATCCAGACCTCCTCCCACCCTCTCATATCAGGGAGGGTGAGGACAGGTTGACACTAGAACTAACGAAGCTTCTCCAAACGATCTGGGAAACTGAAATAGTACTTTATGATTGGGGCTTATCAACAGTAAACCCTGTTTTCAAAAAGCGAGCCGGAAGTTTCTGTGACAACCACAGAGGCATCAGTTAAGTGTCTGTTGCGTCAAAGTTGTTTACTGGCCTTATTTTACGTCGGCCGGCTAACCCAGAGAAAGTTAGGTAAGTGAAGAAAAGGCCGGATTCCGATCCGGTCGCTGGAACGTTAACCACCTTTTTGAAGCACCTGTTTCCCTTCAGTAGTTTGAACAAGGCAGTTCGAACACGATAACTGGTATATGTAAGCATTTAGCATTGGCCCATCAGTACCAAATTTACAATAACATGGATAGGTTTTTCATAGCCAACGACTAGAGGAGTAGATAGTCAATAAGCGGGTT
>QNGE01002549.1:58278-110632 GCA_008508345.1 Paragonimus westermani
TACTACTACTACTACTACTACTACTACTACTACTCTAACCTCTCCATTAACACTTCTATGATGCCCGACGGCAATGTTGAGGTGAGTGGCGGCCCGAACCACAGTGCTTTCAGGTCAGGCTCATGGCTGTTATGAAGACGATGGTGAAAGCGTGACAAAAGTAAATCGCTGTCCTGATAATCACCACATAACTGACATGTTCGCATACGAAAATCACTGAAAACAGTCAATTTCAGCGTTCCCAAGTAAGCCTGGGTTGACAGATAAACATTCGGCTAATATGTATCCAACCAGTTTTGGATCTACTTGGAGTCACTGCTATCAACAAGTCACGAGCGAGTTTGTAACCAATAACCACACGCATAAACATGGACCAGTTACCTCATTCTGGAGCAAATACGGTAGTAAATGAAGGCTGAATAACGCTCAGAAGAACACTTTAGGTAGCCAGAACTTCCCGAGGTGTGAGTACGGTGGTTGTCTTCCGAACTCACAATCAGTCACAGGTGCACTACTACGTTTGTACACAGCGTTATCATAACTAACCTTAGCGACTGCGGCTCTATTGAATGGCCATGCCAAGCCTATATCCGTCCTACGGGCCGACATTCCACCGGAATCGATCATAGCGTCTAGCTGCTTCCGTGCGAAGGCACCACCCCGAACGTGCCTACGGACCATGATTAACTGATGAGCGATTGTATGCAGATGTATGCGCGATAAACGACGCCAGCCCGGTCCCGATGCCGAACTGACGCGTGGTAAGCTAGGATCGTTCAAAAACGCCCACACGGTCCTCATTGCATCCAACATGTGGGCAGCACGTGGATAAGCTGAACTAATAGAGGTTATCGTGCCGTTGGATAATAGGCTGGCTAGATTTGGAAGCTCCTGCTCGTTCAGACCTTGAACGGAAAGAAAAACAGGTAGGAGGATGAGCCACGTTAAACAGTCCAGAAATATTACAGAAATCTCATTGCAAGTAAACGGTCAGATGACTGCAGCTAACACAGGAATAGGAAATGAGTTTCCAGTTACGCAAACACACTAATCATGGAAGGAGAGGTATTCCTAAGACAAACTCGTGAACAAGTCGAACCATGGAAATCCGGAGAAAGCTACAGTTTGGATTTTTTACTCAAACAACCATTATTGAAGGGTTTGTTTCAACGGTACACGCAAGTACATGATGGTGATAAACACCATTGCCACCATCGTCAACGCACAGAAATTGGACACCAAAATATGCGCTGTTCGTCTTTAAACACAAACGACAGCTAAGGAGGAAGCTGGGTGAAGCGTCAACAACGAACATAATAATCGACGTGTGGAGAACACGACAAACAAACCATGAACGGTTTATTACATTTTACGTTCTGAATTTATCGGCTATGTTTCGTCGAGCTCTCATACAAGGGACAACAACTGCGAAACCAGTCATGTGCCTCCGACGAATCCTAATCAATAAACATTTGGTACTGGGGTTGTCATAATTTCCGAACCACCAAAGACCTGAAAACAGAGCGCGCATTGCACATTTCCTGCAAATATTCGGTATTATCTGCACTGTTCTATGAAGGTCGTTGAGTCTGAACAGCGTCACAAAAACAACTCGCGGTGGACCGCACTTGTTACCAAATGTGAACTATCGGTAAGTAACTCTAAAAGTCATGAAGTCATAAACCGTCCAAAACATATTGCAATTGATCGCAAAATTGGGAATCGTTTCGGCTAAACTACAGTGTACGCAAAGTAAGGAAAATTAGCGGAGCAGATGTCATTTTATCTTATTCGCAGCTCGACTGTTTCCTGTGGAATGTGCAAACACCCCAGCGTTCGTTGTTGGTGATCAAAGATGGGGATTTGGTGAAATAAATATCTTCACTACTCCCTCTTCTATTTCTAGCTTACGGTCTTTTAATGACTATACGGCAGCTAAACTTGAGTGGCAACCGTTGATGTATTGCTGTCAACAATGACGACGATGTGGTATGCTCAAGAAGGAAACTCACAAAATCGTTGACTCAATATCAGATCACTGATAGTTATTTTCATCGTCTCTTTCATGAAGTTTACGAGGATCCTCAAACATCAACAAGAACAGTTGAAAGTTGGGATAGACTTCCAGTGTTTCGATGTTGGCAGAACGCGCGAAGTAGCCAATCCCAGATAGGACCAGCTGGATTGAAAGCTGTTGTGCACGCTGGCCAGAATTGCGCGTAACCTATTCACTTTTGACCCACAGATGGGTGAACTGTGGCCTAGCAACTCTGAAAAAATATAACTATCCAGGTTGCAACCAATGAGATTTATAGAACAGGCGCTGACATCTTACTCTGCAGGAAAGTGGTCGATATCAAGCAAACACGGTAGTGCTAGCTGGTAATGTTCAAGGAAGCACAGACATTGCTGAACGGCAGTCACAGTGCTTTGCGAGATAGATAAACCTCTTACACCCTCATCAGTCGCACAGTGTGTGAAATCGTACAAGGATATAATACTGTGCGAACCAAAGAATAAACCGATGTGTCAGTTAAAACCGGGGGAATCTCAGTATCCCAGTCAGTTGCTTTTGCGCACACAATTGTGGGTGGCGTCTGGCAATCAACAAGGTCTACAGAAATTCGAACTGATAATTTTTACTTTGACTAATCACATTCAACGATGAATTTGAATTCACGCTGTGGCCAGGTTTTCTAACATGAATAATAGTCGATTGAAGAGGCTTTGTGGAGATGACCACCGATTTGCGTGGTTGACCGAGCCATTTGGGATGTATTCCTTCTTCCTTGTTTGAAGCCTTTTTCCAGTTCGACCTAAGCATGTTTGTCCGCAGAAGGGGGTAAATTATAAACCACTTGTGAAACAGAAACTGTAAGAACGCGTGTCTCTATTGATGACAACAGTAATTACCTAGCCTCAGTAGCGTTGCAGGTCCTCTTATATGTGGTTTAAACTGGCTACTTCAAGGCTACTATACTGAACGATGAGCAGCCCTCTACCTTCAGATGAAGCACCAACGCTGGACAATGTGCACAGACGATGGAAGAACAAAATCAACGAAATCAATGCAGAAAGCTTGTTCACTTTCTTTTAGGAAAGCTGAAGGATTCAACTACTGTAATTGGAAGTAAGTTTTCGAATGTTTTTATTGCGAAATTTTTGCTACCGTGAGATAAGTTGCATTACATGTGGTACTGAATCTGCCCGGCTACCCACAGTCAAAGCAACTATCGTGTGGTTAGGAGTTGGCATTACTACAACTAAATTAGTCGACTTACATAAATTACCTTTAACCTTCCAGATTGGATAAACTGTCAACGAGAGAAAAAGGATGTTGTCAATGTCCAGTTTATCGTCATCATGGTAGACTGAAATCCACCTCACATCAACCAGAAACAGTGACGAACGATTGTATAGGTTGAACGATTGTATAGGCCTAACCAATGTGAAACAGTATGTAAACGAAATTACTGCATTACCAACGAAACTTAGAATTATAACTTCGTGATGTGATGGAGTGTAGAACTTCCAACCAATCGCAATTAATTGCCGTTTGAGTGACCGGTGTGTGTCCATTTGGCCTGGCACCAGCATCCGACAAATGTTCAACCTATCGATCGCGTTATGTACACGTCCACATTAATTGAGGCGCTGACACGTCGTACTTGATAGCTTAACGAGGTCGACGTTTGTGACAAATCCTAACCCAGCCTTCAGCTCAGAGTAATCCAACTGTTCAGATTACTTGGTCATCACCACTGCGCATGATTAGAAAATGGCTAACTAAAACGTTTCTTAGGGATGGCTACTTTGTATGATTATCATTATTAGCGCCGCCGGAAGACACGTTCGATAGTAATCCAACAACAACGACTTGTCGACCACCCCCATTTGAGTCGACTTTGCATTTGGAAGATAAAATTTGTAGGACAGATAGCTAAGGTAGATAAATGAGATCGATAAGCGAGTAAATACTGCTCGCCTCAATGAAATGACACATAGTAAGCTGCAAAAAAAAATCCAAAAACGAGCAAAACAATGAGCTTTCTTTCAATGAGTAGGCAACTAGAACATGTGGATTAGCAAACCATACTAACCACATCTTTCGAGTGATCGATCAGTGAAATTTTTCGGGTTGTTAATGAACTATGAAATTAGTTTGGTTCCGTAATTTGTGCTTTACATTTCATCTACTATCAGAGCAAGTAGACTGTTGTAAACCTTTGGCTCAATACGCTAGTTCGTCCACGGTATAGTAAGACGATAGATAGGAAATCGGTTTCTCCCCGTTGATATAATTAACACGGCAAATCTTTGTTCCAAAAATCAAGCGGCGGTCCCCGTTAATTGTGCCCAAACCAAAAGACGGGTGCAAACAACTTTATCCTGCTGCGATAACGTGTGCGACAAGGGGAAAATTGCATGGTATTTATAAGGTGCATAGTGACCTAACCACATTCTCAAACCAGAAAACCGAAGGATAAATATCAAAAAAGGTAGTTAAGGTCACTGAGCCACCAAAGGGCATAGCGGAATAAAGGCCAGACAGGTGAAAAATAGTGAAGGTCACCTCTCGAACGATTACGACATTTCCGCCTATTATGATTGGATAGGATCGTCTTTTCGAGGAAGCAGACAGTTTTGGACGGGAAAAAATGGGTTCCTCTAACACAAACTCATTCTAGTTTTGCACGGATTAACGGCAGAGAATCGAGTTCATTGGTCCCTTTAGGCCAAGGCATCGGTACGGACAGTGATTTATAGAGAGCAACAAGTGAGGGTTATAGGTTTTATAACACGGCACTGGTGAATGGAATACACAAACAAAACACCAGGTTATCTTGCCGAATGAAATGGAAGAAAACCATTACCAAGTGGCGACAACTCTAAATCACTGTTAGAAGTGAAGAGTGCGAGTGGAAATGGCTAAATCACTCACCGATTGAGTCTACATGCGGAAGAATTCGTCGAAGCATTTCGTTAGCGAACACCTGGTTGACAAAAGATGCCATTTCGAAATGAACGAGAGTTTCTGAAGGTAGCTTGCACAAAAACATGCCCAGTTCGGCCAGCCGAGCTGACCTAATATCTAAACAGAATTAGAAAGCAAGATGAAAACATAAATGATGGATATTCTCTGGACATATACAGAAAACTACGTTCGTGAGCAACTCTGTTTGATTCCGACGCTAATATTGAAGCGAAGACAGTCTTGAGATAATAACTTATCGAGCTCCTCAAGGGGTTTAGAAAAGTCAGTGTAGAGTACAGCATTACATATGGTGGTGAAATAAGGACCGGAGTAAATAGTTACTTGACAGAACGTAAAAATGGCGCGAAGTTGCGGTTTTGAACATTTTTGCAGTAAAACTATTGTGATGCACACAAGCGGCATATCGGAACCAGACAACGACCACGGAGAATATGATTAAGACAACTGACGTAAAATGAAGACACGTCAACCTTAGGAGAAAAAGAAAAACGGGTTCGGAATGTGACTGCACAGCCTAACCGATTTATCCTGAGACCCAGCAAACCATGTCAATCGCAAGACCACAAGCCAGTAAGGAATTGACATTCAGGCTTATGCGTTATGCTAATCCGCGCTTCCAGAGTTTCGATGGGTCGATTATACCTAGCCGTCTTCAACCGGCAGTTGCAAGCAATTACATTTAAGCCTAAAGTTTTCATGCATCTAACAGACTAATACACTTACCTCAACCCTCATCAGTTTGCTATAATCATTACCATATTCTAAGTTAAACAGCTTAATGCATGTAACACTCGTTTTAATGTGGCTCAGCTGCTTTGAATGTGTTCAACTATGCCTATTGTGTTCGATAACCTCGAGGAGATGGATGGGTGACAACGCTGTCTCGTAATTCTGTCTATCATTCATTTATTCACTCTAAACGGCCATCAACCCGATCAGAAGACATTGTGACCCGCAAATGGGATGATATAATCCAGAGGAGAGGTTTGCTAACAAAAATGAAATTGACAAAACAAGGTTAGAAGGGTGAGCTGGAAATATTCGTCGTTGACTTAAGAATGGAGACGCAAGCAAATACATGGACGCATAATGCATCTGTGTAAAAACGCATGTCCATACGACATGTGATGCACGTGATCCAACCACAAGAGTGTACAGTTCATTTAGTTGACCAACTGAATACGTAGCTGAAGATGATGGTGGTACTCGGCGTCAAACGGCTATGGCGGTCGGGCGACCACTTTGAGTGGTCTAACTGAAACAGAACGACAGTCCAACTCTACTCACAGCCTCGTTACTGACAGGCCACGTTTCCAAGCTACAGCGCAAAGCAGACTGTATACAGGCCTCATACACACTTCACTTCAGCGATAACCGAGCGGCTGTTAAAGAAAACGCGTGGTTTGTCGGTCTTGCTGATACCTTATCAGCAATAACACAAGCTTGCGAGATGGTGTTATCTGATAATGTGAAAATGTCTGTATACAATAGGGCATGGAAGTGCGAAAGACGCAGATGCGAAACGGCACTTTGGACGTTCGAAGCATTCAGCATGGTCTGCATGCCTTTGACATGAAGGATGATCAGAACAATGTCATTCGCGAATTGCATGCCAAGAAGTAAGTCGGCATCATGGTGGTTTAAAATGTCAGGCACAATTTCTGGAATGTCGTTTGTGGCAAAGTGACGATAATAATAAAAACGTGGTGACACACGGTTGAGTTTAGTAGGACGACTGGTCTTATGTACAAATTAGTCACAGATTGATGGTTAAGGACAGTTAAGAAAAAATGGAAGGACAGTAATTTTGTGGTATAACAGAAATTATCAGTTTGATCAAACAGACCATACTAATAGGCCGAAAATGTGTACACTATGAATACGATAACACTTGTCAAGGCAGACCTGGGAATAAATTTAGATTAACTGCAGTAGGTTAATGGAACTCAGCGGATGAAATGACTAAAAGCACTGAGGGGAGCAGCAATGGTGTTTTGTGGTTGAGCGAACTTACATCTATCCGATAGTTTAAAGTACCGGGAGAGAAGCTTCAAGAGAGAAAGCGGAAGGCATTTAAGATAAAGTAAAGGTCCAGAATTTGCCCATAACCTGTTCATAACGACAGTAATATCCCCCAGACAGTTAAATAAAACGCAAAACGTACCTGGAACATTGCGGAAACCCCAATTGTCCATAAGTTGCAATCCACCAATCACAACAAGATCAGGATACGGTGGTTTGTCGATATTAGACCCGGTAGCTGCACCTGCACCACTAACCAACGTTTGCCAAGTTTCTAAAAGACCAGGCCACAGACCACTGAGACGAGGGGATTCTTGATCACGAATAATGATATACCTTAGAAATAAACAGGAAATGATGGAAATGTTTGACAAACTGAATTACTAGGGTAAAATGTAGTTGTCAGAGACGAGAATTCACTGCAATGGTGCACGTTGTCGTGTGATTTACTGGGTTGAATATGAACCGAGTGCTACGAGAAGGATAAGACCAAAAGAAAAACATGAGGGAAATGCAGACATTCCGAACTATGGAATGTGCACTAACACAACAAAATCTATAAAGAAAGTGTACAGCGAAGTGGGAATTTCTAGTTTGTGTGAAAATAATTCCTACAATTGACGTAGCACATAAGTACGCGAGAAACTATGCTTGATACACGTAATTTTCTACATTTGCTCACATGTTTGGCATCGAATAAAGCTCGCTGCACCCACAAATAACACAACCGTTTTCCGGCGACTGGCTCTCAATCTTCAGTGAGTATCGATTACTTTTCGAAACTAGCGTGAAAGCTACCGTATGGTTCAATCGGAGAACATTTACAGCCCAATCATCTACCACCTACTTGTGGATCGTGCATCGCATGCCCTTGGTTTGCAAATTAGCGTGCCATGCATCAAACATCTGTAATCTGTTACCTCGCATTGTCTGCATCCATCTGTACCAAACGTGATCGACCTTGTTTCTTGTTGGGGTAAGCCCGGATCGCAGAATATGACTCCTCGAACTACTACCGAGATGTACCCCAGTGCGGAGAGTAAGTACACTCCTGTATGTCCACGAGGCCGCAGTCAGTTGGTCCCATACATACAAGAGTTTTTCATATGAATTTGCAAAGCGTGGCTAAACACTGCCTATGATGAGCCTACTTTGTCAGTTTCCATCAATTCTAGATGTTCTGTGTTCGGGGTAACTTGAAAGGGTTTTTCATTGGCATGTTCATACGAATTATTAGCACTCGCGATACGTTTATAACATTTCGAACTGTTGTCATTCATCTGGGATTGACGAGCCAACAATAACTATTATTGTGCATTAACTTGCTTTGCTGCTCGAAATGGTGAAGGGAAGAAAATGTACCAAACATCTCGGAAGGTGGATTCATGATACAATTAAGTCCGCCAAACGAATTCAACATAAGATTGAGGAAAATAGAGATTAAGTGTCACATAATGATCTAGTTGGTGTTACAAAACTCTGAACAAGCAGGAGTTAATAATACATAATTCCCTATCGAATCGTAGGGGTATAAAGCAGTTTGGGACGGGTACTCCGAAGAACACGTCGGATTATTCAGCTGTTCTAAAGGATTCTAACAGGGGGAAACAGTATGTGTGCTCCCAACACAAATGTCTACCTGTAAGAAGCCACCAGATTTGCTAGTTAACATAGTAACCAAACGTCCGGTTTTGTATCCCAACGCCCAGGCGTGAAGAGCTTCTACGCAGCGTACTCAATGTGCAATTCAAATATAACGGCCAGTATTACCAACAGACGGATGGCGTCATGGTGAGATCCTAACTTAGTCCGTAATAGTTGACATTTTCGACGTGCTGAACTGTGTCGATGAGCAACCACGCACAATGCAATCTTTCAACTAGTTCGTAGTTCGAACAGAACAAAGTACTGTAATTTCTAAATGCAGGCCAGTGTAACAAAACAACATAGATCGGGCAACGCACTTAGTTCATTTGGTTCCACCCGAGCTCTTGTTCGCCGTTCGGGGAATGGAGAAGTAAGAACATGATGTAGCGACGCAAAAGCTCAAGTGTATTGCCAACATGTCGTGAGAAAATAGTTATCCCCAATTTTATAACGCGATAAACCGTCACAGAAGAGCCACGCCACTGACTGCTATGGTGGAGAAAGCCGTATCTGGCCGCTTATCACCAAACGAAACGGTCAGAAACAGGCTCCATAAGACATGCGTACATATTCCCAGAATCAAACTAGGCAACTGAACCTTTCAACGTTGAACCTAGAAGAGGTACTTTCTGTTTTCCATTAATCTATGCATGTGCACTTGTTATCCTCCTGTTTGACGTTGAAAAAGACCTGTCAGATGACTACAACTTTTCCGGTTTAAGGCGACTACATGTCAGTTTGAGACGTCCTGAGTGGGTTTGTAGGATGTAAACGGGGATGCACGGTCAAAGTGTGCACGGGTAGGCTGAAAAACACGGAGACTGGCTAGTTTTTATAGAGTGACAGAAGGCGGTCCCGCCTGATGCCCAGAGTGAACCAAGTTAGCTTGCCTCGACTCAGTTACTCGGGATATTCCAAAGTGACATCGACACATCATAAACTAAAAAAGGTATAGATGTTAACTAAGGCAGATCACGATGAGAATGGACCTGGGCGTGGTGTGATGCGCATCTCGACCAACATTTGCGCCAAACTGCACGGTGTGGTGACCACATCGACAGAGTTACTCACAGCAAACAAGCCAAAAGATAAAGGGCTGACAAACTACAGTCTCCTGGTCCTCCAAGTTGGGTTCGGAAAGAAGGTTCGCACATTCTTCAGGAAAAAGTATCAGCTCTGGTACATTATCACCCACCCACTGCCTAGTGGAACAGGCTATTGAGCGAGAGGCTTTGTTTGGGAACCCTAATCGTTCTCCTATCAACACGTCTGGGCGCCCCGGCAGTATCTCACAACCATGAATCCTCAAAACATCAATTCCATACTGCACCGGCCGTCTCGCAGTATAAACCGGGTCGCCCTATCTGCTGAATACAGCAGGGTGGATGGGCGAAAACGTTACTGCTGACCCCTCCCCCACAGTCCTATCAAACCGAACTCTCAAGCCCTCCCAACTCCCATTTCTGGTGATCAGTGTGCAGTTCACAGAACAGATATAGCTAATCATAGTAACAATGTGCCGGCACGTCCCATCTCTTACCATTCAGCGCTAGGCCTCTCTCATCCCTGGCTTATACATAGAATGCGAATTGATTTACGTGATTTCAACGTTCGAACTATAGAACAAGTCAAAATGTCGGTCTTGCAAGATTGTTGGACTCGGAGACTAGAATCCGGAACATGTCACCGTGTGGAACAAGCAGTACCCACACTGCCTACTCGATACTGTTCACACTGCGGGTGATTCCACGGTCGTCGCTACTGGTCAAGAAGGAGTAGGTACAGCCTCCAGCATGACGGCTTCAGCCGCATTGCTTGATTGGATTTCTGCTAGCCGTACACTGCGTGCTGTCTGCTTGGCAGGTTATGCTAATGCCAGCCCTAGGCGCAAAAATTCCAAAAATCATTTCACTGTCTACTTTGCTCCAACTGACTGCAGTAACGCCGGCATTAGGGACTTCTTTTACTCGGATCTGGCCGCTCTCCTTCGGTCGACATATGGTTCTGATATAATCATTCTAGGCGGAGATATCAACACCCAGGTCGGCCGCCTTGATGAGGCCGGGTTTTGTTCACGTGACAGGTTCGGGATTGCATCACATCGCTCGAGTAATGGCGGTTGACTGTTGTAGTTGTGCGTTAAACATGAGCTATTTTTAGCCAACATTAGCTTTAGCCATCGTGCACGTCGTTGTTGCACTTGGCAACATCCTTCTCCGAATCAGGCCTGGCCTCAGATAGATTACATGGTTGTTAGATATAGGTGGCGGGGCTTCATTCAGGAGTTTCTTTCTTATTGGAGTACATACTTAGAATCAGGTCATGCGTTAGGAGACAGCTTCCTTACGGCTTTCACTGCCCCGTGTCATTAAATGCACTCACTTCACAGACAACTCGGCCAAACAATGACAACATTCACGCCACTGAGCTCGATTAGCCACCATCTCACCTAAAGTCTCTAGCCACCGACTCTGTGAGTCGCGACGGCCCCGGTCCGGGAGACGAACTCGATCTATAGTGGCTAACCCCTTGGTGAACGAATTCATTTCCCTACGCCAGGTCATTATCTGACCACCTCGCACCTTACACCAGTCGGTCGCAGNATCACTACATTATCTAACATCAAATCTACGTAGACACAGCAATCCTGCAGAATCACTTTGCATTTTGAGGCTGCAAAGCGCAATCCGAAGTATATGGCAGAACGCGAAATAGCGTCTAGCATCGCTTGTGCTGCTTGAAAGTTGTCAAACAGCAACCCTTTGTCGTCAGTATAATCAAGATCATTCAGTCCTCCATCAGGTAAGAGGTTCACGCCGGCATCTTGTGAGTGCCGCAGACAATCCTCCATTATTTTGTCTATGACGAAATTAAACAAAAATGGTGACAGCGGACAGCCTTGACGTACGCCGCTCTTGGTGGTGACACTGTCAGACAGCTCACCGTAAACCCTAATCTGAGCTGAGGTATGGGAATAAGGTGCCGGCAGTATGTTCACGTACTTAATGGGCACATCTCTGCGTTTGAGCGACTCTAAAAGTGTAGATCGATCCGCTGAATCGAGATATACAACAATTGTTGACCGGCGATATAAATGACGCTCACTTGCAGCTCGGTTGTTTGTTTGCAATGTGTAGGCAACTTGATGTTGAATGTTTGAATATAGACGTAGTTATTTTCGGTTTGCTTTTTCACATGGTTGTGTGGCAGTTAAGCATTAGTGTGAACCACTGATGTATTGCTGTCTATGATGAGGATGAAGGCAGACCAGGGACCATCAACGAACCTGATTCGAGGATGGAATGAATAAATTGATCAGCAGTACAGTCGTAACAAAACGGGCTGATACGAACCACTGTGCTCAGCTCGTGCGCTCACAGTCGTAATCAGTCAACCGAATATGGTGCTACAGCGGATATCAGACACCGCAGAACCAACAGCTATCCGATTACGTGCACCTGTTCAAAATTCACACGAGCAGTCAGATTCACGGTTCCAGTCGCGCTTGCACCCCAGATAAACTGTTCGTAAGACAAGAGATTTTGAGGAAAGATCTGACGGCAAATGGTTACCCTAAGAAATTCCCTGAGATTCGCACGATGAAAAAGAGCAACGGGCCAATTTAAGGGGTTCAAAAGAATATATTTCTATTTTGCAGTTGAAATGGGGTCATCTAGTGGACGATCTTAAGCATAGCTTGAAGCCTACTCCAGCACGTATGCGGTGAACCTACTGCACGAAATCCCGTATCAACGGTTTAAAAGCACATGGTGTCAACAGACTGACCCAGCAATCCTAATCAAGACACCGTTGCGCAGTCAAAGCACGGAGGTATTAGCGAAGCAATACTTATACGAGTCTACCAGCCGGTCAAAATGTGGCTGAGATCAAGCATCAAATTACCACAGTCCTGATTACAGTGTTTCGTGATTGTGTACGTGTCCACTCACCATTTTACCTAAGCCATTCCTGACACCGTTTCTATGTTGGTCGAAGACAACAAGGTACTACACGGTAAACAAATGCGAACAAACAGTGAATGGAGGTAAACAAAGTGAAATTTTTTCAAAGCCACTGGAGCGCAGTCATGTTCCAACCGAGCGCCGAAACACTGAAGTAACGCTACGACAAGAGTGTGCACATCTGGCGATCTGTGGGAGTGAGCCAGGAGAGTGGCCAGCTGTTCAGATTGTTTCTCGTGTGTGGGTCGAGCAAGCAGAGATCCAACTCTTAACCGGTTCACCTTCGACCACAGAGTTAGATAGTGTTCTAGCATCAGCAGATGCTAACACTGATGTTTTGTCCGTGTAGTAGCCTGACCATTCCAGGATAAAAAGAATTACTACTCAGGATTCTACTCTTATTTAGTGGGAGATGACTCGGTACGTCAAGAATTTGTAGATGACAATTAACTATCTGTAACACACTTAGAATTGATTTAATCTCGCCAGTCTACCGGGACAGAGGGTCTTATAAAGAGTTATAGCTCTTCTAGCGGACCGTCTATGAGCCCCTTCAGTAAACGTCGGGACAAATACAACAAAGACCTGTATGTTCAGACTGCGGAGTAGAACCCAGTAAAAGAGGCTTCCGGTCAGAAGGTTCCATAAATTCATTTTAAGAAACTCAATGTCAATTGTGTTTTATCTAATGACGACGTTAGACGAGAGGTTTGTATATCGAAACATGACTCAAATCTACTTCAATGAAGCGATCAAACGAAACTTAATGCTTCAAATGCACTCAAGCACTGCAGTTGCCACCGCCAAACAGCAGACCACCTGATCCCCTACAACTGTGAGTTGGGTTACAAAACGTAAATGTGTAATACCAACATTGGTAAGTCAAAATCACAGTGAACTCACACTGAATTCGTCTTACGGGTCCCATACTACTTACTAATGAGGGGCTACCTTATGTTTTTTTTACAGTAAGTCGCTAGACATACCTAGCTACAGTAACCTGAAGAATTACAACCCAGAAAGTTAGTGGCCAGATTAGTTCTCTCCAAACTAAACAGACAAACGACAAAGCACCAAAACAACCGATGAGTAATTTGGATATGCACGCATCACATAGCTCGGACGTAAAAATCCGAATGGAGGCCAGCAACCATACCAATTGCACAATCCGTACAAACATCAATAAACGAAAAACCCGATTGTGTAAGTGAATGGCAATCGGATCTGCGTAGTCACAATTTCCTCCAAGTGGCACGGGGTTAAAAATCGCATTTTCCCCGCTGCAGCGGTCGAAACAAGTGACTTGGTGACGATCAAGTTCTGTGTCATGGATGTTGAAGAGGAATTAAGTTGGTGGATGATGCGGGGATTATCGACATCGTTGTGCGAAGAGGACGGATTGAAGGGAATAGCCGGTAGGGCTCTTTATGTAGTAAATATAGGTAAGTCTAACTGGAAGCGCATGATACAGTGACAATCGAATTCAGAATGAAATACCAGTGGAAATGGAAATCCAGGCAGCAGAAAATGAAAGTAAATATATTTGAACTATCAGATGAGATTTCAGCAACTATGAAAAACCTTTATGCACACTGGAAACACCGCTGACCTACATGGAATGCTACCATGCCATATACTGCATCAAATGTGAGGTAGACATTGTCGGGCCGTCGACGCATAAGTCAGATTATTCAGTCACTGACGTTACTGTGAATGGCAGTATCACCAAAGGATGGTCCGGCCCAAACTTCTGAGAGAAATCTTCTTCAGGCTATTGTTCAGCACTAATACACCCTCGTTTGAAGTTCTAAGAAAGATCCAGCTTTATGCTCAGGCTGACCAAATTGCTAATACCGCATACTGTTAAGCTATATATAATAATGTGAAATAGTACGATCGCATATAGGCTGACATTGCCCGGTCCCAGAGACAGTTAGAATTCTTAAAGTGTTTGACGTAGAGGTATAGGTCGCAAGATAGTGTGCTATAAATGACACCTCCAATGGCAAGTCAGCCTAAGCTTAGTCCCTGACACGAAGAAAAAAGTTGGGTAAACATTGTAGGTTGTCTTTGCCTCCCGGATTGCGGTGGGAGAGATTAGGGGAGATGGTGGCCAAACAGGTTCACTGCCCTGAATGTTGTCAATTATCTGTGAAGTAAGGACAAGCAGTGAAGCGTGGCAAGTGGCATAGCAAAGAGGCTTATTTTTAAAATTCGCCATGTTAACAGCTGCACCTCGGTCGTTTACTTACGGAATGTAGGTAAATTGATGTCTAGCATTCAAATTTAACAGTCAGGTTCATTCCCTTGCCTCTTTCAATTCGAAATTAGGCGATCCGTGTTCTTGACATTCATGACAACCCTGTAACCAAGGGATACGGAGCGCTGACCTGATTTGCGTAACCATATTCCAATCTATCAACAGCTGAGATGCATCCGGCCTTACGCTCCTCGTGATCCGTTAGTTGAGTGATCAACTGGCGTGCCGCCGGAAGACAGTGAGCACTACAACATTTTCGGCAACAAATTTAAACAGAGAAGCCAGAAAACGTTTTTGTAGAATGCATATCACAAGCACATTTTGCTGCATTTCACCAGGTACACGTTGCAGCCTGCGGGTTTCCATGGCAAGGTTTAATGTACATTGCGAAGGCACAAAAAAAATCAACAACCGATTGGCGGCATCCGATTCGGATTAGCCTGTCACAGTGACCGAAGCCAAAGGACGCCTGCGCCTAGCCATCACTGCAATTTGCTTGCGCTGCACCAATCGCAGTTCCACCAACACACCACATATCCAGTGTAAACCCGAAGGAATAAGACCGGGAGGTGTGCCAGTGGGGCCTTTCTGTCCAGCCGGCCAATGCTGGTTAGCCACTTGATTGGCTAATAAGGAAAGGAAACTCTTATCTCTCGGAAACTAAACAGAGAGGCTGCAATGACGAGATCTACACTGAGAAGAAAGATTTTTGAAGTGTAATACAAGAAGCGTTGCAGTATAGGGGTGCAGGTTAGTGCATCCCAGAGAAGATAAGGATGAAAAGCAAAGTTCTCATTGGACTATGAAAAGCCAGGCAGACCATTCATCATACATTACATCAACAAAGCCGGAGAAAAGAATGGGTAGAAAACCACAGACACTCAGGTTTCTGAAAAGAAGAGCGGATTAATTGTCAATGACCACGATGTTGGCCGATGCAGTCATTAACAGAAGTAGAATAGGTATACCGATTTGACCTACCTGAGCCTAGCGTACTCGCCGCCTCTTCGCCGACGGGGTACTATGAGTACGTTGGTGACCTACCAGCCCCAAACGGCCAGCGCATTCGCGGCCGCACACATCACAACGCCATATAGTCACGTCACCGCGACCTATGGCACCGATGGTTCCTTTGCGTACCGCACGCTTCCGCTCGCGACCACGCAATAGTTGCTCGTTGAACGCTCGGACGCCCGCCCGAACCGTATTCCTCCAGGCCGTCCGGTTCAACGCCAAATCTTCCCAACATCTAAAATCAATGTTACAACGTGAAAGACTTACCTGCACAACATCCTGGTACCTCCGCTTCTGGCCACCGGGATTTCGCTTACCTGACTTCACTTGTCCGTACAGTAACTGCTTCGGGATACGGTCATCGCCCATCCGACGGACGTGACCGAGCCAACGGAGCTGGTTCAGCATCAACATGGCTTCCATCCCGTCCATGTCCGCTCGCCGCATTACCTCAGTGTTCGGAATCATGTCCGACCACCGAATACCCAAGATGCGCCTCAGACACTGAACATGGAAACGGCTCAAATAGCTCACGTTCCGCTGATACAGTGTCCACGTCTCACTGCCGTACAGCAGGATAGACAGCACCATTGAGCGGTAGACACACAACTTCGTGGCCATCTTCAGGCTGTGATTCTTCCAGACACGCCTTTCAAGACGTCCGAAAGCAGCGCTAGCCTTTGCCACACGCGCTCTCAACTCGCGGTCCACGGACAGATCTGTCGACAAGTTGCTACCCAAGTAGCAAAAATCCCCGCAGCCATTCACAGTGTCTCCAGCGATGCGAATTTCGGGTGGAGGTACACAAGCAGCACCTCCACCAGGAGAAGGCTGAAAAAACGAATACGTCTTACCTGTGTTTATGTCCAACCCGAACTTCGATGCTGCCGAAGCGAATGCTGTAGCTAGACGTTGCAGCTCTTCTTCGCTGTGCGCTAGCAAGGCGCTGTCATCGGCGAACAGAAGCATCCGCATCCTTGAGGTCTGCAGCCGGGTTGAGGCGCCAAATCGTCGGATATTCAACAGACGCCCGTCCGTCCGGTACTCCACCTCGACGCCATCCTCTCCAGAGTTCTGAAAAGCAACTGTTACCATCGCAGTCAAATATAAGCTAAATAGGGCTGGGGCTAGAACACAACCCTGCTTCACGCCAGTGACGATGTCGAAATCATCAGAGGTCGATCCACACGATTGCACCTTCGCCTTCATGCCCGCATGCAACAATCTAACCATATTGACGAACTTACCTGGACATCCAAACTTACCAAGCACCGTCCACAGCGCCTCGCGGTTCACGGAATCGAACGCTTTGGTGAAGTCCACGAACAGGGCATACAAGGGCTGATTCCGTTCTCGGCACTTCTCCTGAAGCTGTCGAGCAGCAAACACCAGGTCGATTGTACTCCGACTCGACCGAAATCCACACTGCTCCTCGGGAACATTCATCTCCAGAACGGACGCATTCAGTCGGTTCAAGAGGATTCTGGCAAGCACCTTGCCTGCACAGCTCAAGAGGCTGATACCTCGGTAGCTGTCGGTGCATTGCTTGCTACCCTTCCCTTTGAACAAGGGTACGATGAGGGCATCCTTGAAGTCTTGCGGCATCACCTCGTGCTCCCAGATGGAGTGAACCAGTTGGAGCAGAGCGCGTTCCAACGCCGGACCGCCATTCTTCAGGATCTCACCTGGCAGCCCATCCTCGCCTGCAGCCTTCCCGTTGCGCAGTTGACCAATCGCCCTCTGCAACTCCAGCAAGTCGGGGGCGAGAGCAAGCGAAGATTTGACGTCCTGTTGCGGCAGACTGTTAACAGTCGCCCAATCAATTGTAGTAGGGCGGTTTAACAGGCTGCCGAAGTGTTTGCGCCATATTCCCATGATGTCTTCCGGCTGGCTGCAAGAACAACCGGTGTCCACGTCTACCAGTGCTTTAGTAGACTGGATAGACGGACCGAAGATCGCCTTAAGCGAATCGTAAAACTCCTTGTGTTGCCGACGATCTGCGAAGCCCTGCATGCGCTCGCCCTGTTTCCTCCACCAGTTGTCCTTAATTCCGCGAACACGCTCAGCCAGTTGACGGCGGATATTCCGGAACCTAGTCTTCTTCGCTCCATTGCCAGGGTCCATTGTGCATGTGGCGAACGCGGCATTCTTCTCTCGTACCAAGTTGGAGATAGCCACGTTGTTGTCATCGAACCAATCCGGGCGTTTCTTGCGCTCCACACCGATCGTCTCGGTGGCTGCTACCATAATCTGTTTCTTCAGTTGTTGCCACATACCCTCGGGGGTAGTGGGTACAGGAGCATTGTGCAGGCGAGCGACGACTGCACGTTGAAAGGCAGCCTTCGTCTCGAAGTTCTCCAACCTTCTGATATCCAGCTTCTGCCGTTGTCCAAAAGATCTACAATAAACGGACTTGCGTACATGGATAAACAATTTGGTCCTGACCAGCCTATGATCTGTGCTACATTCAGCCCCGCGCATCACTCGCGTGATGCGCACTTCACGAATGTCGCGCTGCCGCACAATCACGTAGTCAAGTAGGTGGTGGTGACCGCTTCGTGGATGAGTCCACGTCGTGATGTCGCTCGCATCCAGCTGGAATCGGGTGTTCGTGATAGCCAGCTCGTGAGTAGCACACAGGTGCAGCAGACGATCACCGTTCGCGTTGACTGAACCAATGCCGTAGGGTCCGAGGACTCCCGGCCAAGCTACAGAGTCGCGCCCAACTCTAGCGTTCAAGTCACCCAAAACAAACAGTCGGTCATTCACTGGCGCAGACCGGATTGTGGCGGACAGCTGATCATAGAACTGGTCCTTTGTATCATCAGTGTGACACATAGTTGGACCATAAACACTAACAAATGTAGCACACTTACCTCGACCGAGTCGCAGGCGCATCGACAGCATTCGGGGGCTGATGCCGTGCGGTTCGCCTATCATCAAACCATTGATGCGATCAGCGACTGCAAAACAGACACCATGCTCCCGAACACCGTCTGTCGGGTAGCCTATCCAGTAGAAAGTGTACCCGGCGCCTGCTTCCCGCAACTTACCTTGGTCTGAAAGCCTTGTCTCACTCAAGGCTGCTACGTCGATTCCATACCGCCGCAGTTCCATCGCGATCAGGGCGGTGCGTCGTTCCGGCCGTTCTGTGGCGCTGCATCGATCCAGCAGAGTGCGCACGTTCCACGTCCCAACCGTAAGCGTGTTGCGTCCACGGGCCTGTCTCCAGTTGGTCTTCTGGGCACTGAAACCTAGTTGAGCATTATCTGCTCGGGGGCTCGGGATTGGGGGGACGTATGAGGGTGAGTGTTTGGCAGTAGCATGTTTTCGCCTATCCACCCTGCCATGTGCAGCAGATAGGGCGACCCGGTTTATCCTGCGCGACGGCCGATGCAGTGTACTATTTGGTTTAGTTTGTATCATCATCATTGTAAGTATGGGCTTCGGATACTGCCAGGACGCCCAGACCTGTGCAGGAGAGCGATTAGGGCCCTCAACCAAAGCCTTTGGCTAAAAAGCCTGAACCGCAAGGCAGCAGCTGTTTCACAAAGACACACACGCAGACGCGACGGCATCAAACACCACTGTACACGCGATCCCAGCAACCAGACACACAGTCAGTCCAGGCAGAAACAGACACCTTCCCAACGAAGCCACAACACACAGTCTCCACCCACAACAAACGCACGCATCTGCTTTTTGTCTGGCTGCTCCCCATCGGCCAATCTGACAAGGTTGAACCCGCAGGGACCGAAGTCCCAGTCAGCACAGCCCTCCGGATCAAAAAAGCACGCAAGCCTGACCACCACGCCAAGGTAGCATGGCAAGGTTTAATGTACACTTCGAAGGCACACAAAAAAATCAACAAACACACAAACACACGCACGCATACACAACAATGAACATCAGTTATCAGAGCAATCTGGTACTGATGAACAAGTCTTTCTGCACGCAGAGGCTCTGTCTATTAAGTGACACCACCTGCGTGAACCGAAGGATCTTTCGATTTTTGCTGTGTAACATATCCGAAGAGCCTTCACCAACTGGAGTCGACATGTCAACAAATGTCGAGCGATTCATGACGCCGTTCGCCTTTGATTTGTCACATTCTGACCTGAGTCTGACATTGTGGTATCTATAGGCGTTTTGCCTACCCAAAATGGAATGTTCGTCAAACCAACTGCGTAATTACCGCTCCAATTCGCCTATGTAACTGGCCCGGCACTCACACAAGACCTCACAACCGATTCAAAATTTTGTATTGAGCGGTAGCGGTGTTGGCATTCGAATAGTGGGGCACGGCTGCATAGAATTTTGCTATGCAAACCATCACACTGCAGTCTGTACTTGATGAAAAGCAACGAAATGTGCTCGACAGATACATTGCACAAAAACGTTTTTAACTTCTCTGTTCAAGCAGTAAGCGTAGTCTAAACGGGCCGATAACGATGCGACATTCAAATCAGACGTGGGGGTCAGGGAACTGAAGCACGAAACAAATCAAGATGTCGTCAACGTTACGGAAAAACGATTTTTGACCCCTACTAATTTGCGATAAATTAATTCGGTTTTAGGAACAAAATACGAACCACGGTGTCCACTTATGCCACTTATACACGTCCACGAAAACAGCAACGCTCAACTTTGAAGAACAAAAAGGTAAGTCACAAAGATCTTTTCATAATTGGGAAACTCAGTATAAGCATATGCTACGTCGCACTGCCAACATCCGAACGAAAATGGGCCGAGTTTCCGAAGCGAACTGTTCACACTCATGGTGCATTCCAAACGGTTACACCAGAAGTTAATGGTGATACGTGACAGAAAACAACCTGTAAACTGAATATTGTCAGGCTACCCAAAAAATAAGTACAGCATCGATAATCGAGAAAGAATCTACAGGAGTGTCATTGACAGTCAGTGTCGCCAATAGTGAATAAATCCGAGTATTTATCGTAGCCACTAGACCCTCTCGGTGGAGAAAAAGTTTTGCAGAAGAAATAACAGATAAGTTGTTACCTACTGATACTGCACGAAGACATCGGGGGGCAGTGATCGAAAAATAAGCATCACAGACATCAGAATGTGAAACAATGGGTTGAAATCACTGCCAATACAAACCAGCCTTTTGTCTATTCACCAGACTGACCGATTGGCACGTGGAGCGACAAGTGTGCCCCACCGTTCTCCAGCGTCGTACTCAAGTATTAGGTGCACGTCTTCCTCAGGAACTTCAGGTAACCCGAAAGCTGGTGGAGCCGTAATTGCTGAAATGGGGAAAACGACCAAGTAGGACGAGAAGGTGGTTTGCAAAGAGTTGAGCACCATTTGCATCCGATCACATACAAGATATAGGATGAACTCCCTACGTTATCAACTGACATCCGGAAGCACCTGCAATTGTGCACCGTTAATGAAAAATTATCCCATCTCAGAAAACCACAGGCAACAAGTTTTCCCCATTCAATTCCATGCACGAAATCCTTCCGGTCACAAAACTGAGTTAACTTGTGGACTTTTGCTACTAACTGCTTAATACACAGTCAGAATAAAATGACACGCTCTCAATCCTAGACGTCCCACTGTTCCGATCGCTGGATGGGTCAACTTAAAAAAACAGTTTACAGAAAAAGGCGTAGACGGGTCGACACACATTTTTACAGTTTCGTCCCATTGAAGCATATAAGAAATGTGGTGATTTGTCTGATAAACACAAGACAAAGGATCTGCAAGTTGGAAACCGTCCGCGATGAAGTAAAGCACATTTGGGAAACGCTCACTAAAAACCGATAGCCAGACTGAATTCACAGACCGAAATATGCACATCGGCGCAAAACAAGAACTCGCTCAAGCAGCGGACACAGAGTCAATTTTTAGTTACCTGTCATGCGGCGGATTACAAATTTCTTATTGTTCGATTTCAGGGCAGTTGCGTCGATTTGTCGCACCACTGCTGACAACCTTTTCGCGTGTTCCGACACTGCATTGGAGTATACAACAATGTCATCTCTAAGCACCGCTGCTCCTTCCTAAACCTCCAGAACATGAGGCAAGAGACGTCTGAAGGTAGCTGGAGCGTTGCAAAGGCTGAAAAGCATCCCAAGGAATTCGTACCGATGTCCGTTCACACAAAAGACGGTTTTCGCTATGTTCTTCTGTGCCATTGGTAGATTTCAGTAACTGGAACGCAAGTCTATGAAGGACATTATTTCGACTTCGTTCAAATGTGCGAAAATCTCTTCCATTCGGGGCATCGAGAACGCGTCTTCACCACTCGGTCCGGCTCTCTGAAAGCGACACAAAATCGGTAGGTGTAATCAGATACGATGCATGCCCGTTGGATCATTCTCTTCTCCAACATTTCTTTTAGCTGCCTCCCAACTTCTTGAATCAACTTGAATGGTATCCTCCGGTATACTGGTCTGCATTCTGCGCCTTGCTACAAGCCTATCGAATGTTCCATCCATGTACAGTCGGTACTGGTCATCTGCATCAGTGAATGAATGGGCGAACTCATCAACACAATGCACGATGGCTGGAGATGGACATTCTGGTGGATATTTCGCGGCGATTCTGTCCACTCGGCATTAATCCATTGTCTCCGAGTGACAGAATATCACGGTATCATCATCAACACACAGCCCGTTCTTCCACAGATCTAGGTTCGCCTCCACTCGACGTAGCAGATTGACACATACTATCTTATCAAGTACTAACATTGCGTTTCAAAGCCTGGCACCACCTAGCTGAACTTCAACATTCTGAGTTCCAAGTACCTGTAAATGCCCTCCCTTCGATCGCGCTTACATTCCAGTTGGTGGACTTGGCAGATAATCCTCGTAATTTTTTCGTAACCGACGCCCCAGCCACTGTATTTATTATCGCGATCTTTTTTTCCCTTGTGATCAGCACTTCTACCAGTGGAACGTCCAGATGACAACCAAGTACTACAGAAAAACGAGAAAAAACATCTGTTAGGGTAATAACGAACAACATCTTACTCTGTTGTAAACAAAGCGACGATTATGATATGGATGCTCAGCTGCTCATCTAACTTGTAATCTTCTTCGTTCCGGTATTCTCCCTAAAATTTCCACCGCTTCTGTCAGTTGCTCCATTTTTTTCTCGAGCTCGCTGACTTCCAGCCGTCCAGCTTCCACATGTACAGGTAAACGTGCTCCTCGGTACGAGGTTGTCATCTTTGTCCGTTTACCCAAAGGCCTTTGCCCGTCCGGCGAGCAATATTCCCAATAACGTCGTAAGTTGTGCTTCACCTTTGCGTCCGTGGCACATTGCAGTCGTACAAAATTCTATCGTCCTACCACGTCTACATCCACGTATGGGCCTGGCCACAGCAGCGTCATCGCACGATCTTTGTTGCCCAACTCGCACGTTATCACGCTACATGCGCGTTCGTGTTTATGAACCGGAAATCCAGTCCGGCGGCATGTGCACCTCGGTCTGTTTTTGCGCGTATAATTGACGCTTTCTGCCGTGGGTTTTTTGCTCGCTATTTCTCGCCCGTTGATTAAATTTTGTTAAGTGATGACTTGTCCCGTCGCCCGTGTTGTCCGCAATCCAGCCACTGCTGCCTTGGGCCATGTCTCACCACCACTTCGAGATATTTCGCCGTGTTGGAATAATCACGTCTTCCTTCGATTTGATCACCCATCACAATATGCTTGACTCTGTGATGCACTTGGTGATCCGTGAGATTTTCTGCACGAATCGACATATAAGCAGCGCGGTGAGGAGGACCGAAAATAGTTGTTTGTAAAACTGACTTCTTATGAGTTCTACCGGAGTCTAGAGAGAGCTGAAATAATGCGTTTGCATGCGTTTTGTCAGAACAGTTTACGGTGAAGACAAGGATAGACTCCGGGCCTCAAAGTTAATCGTGCGGATCTATTAGTGCAACTTGGTGTGACTGAGCCATTGATTAAGTGAACGGCTACAGGAGCGCATTATGTCGGTTGGGAACACGAAGTAACAAATTGCCGCTGTTCTGGATTAATAAATCAGGACAACAGATTATTAAATTTTGAAGCACGCGCGAAATTTGAGGTATAAAGCGATACATATGAAACGCAGAAAGTGAGGAAAAAAGCTAATCAGCGAGAAGATAGCCAATACTTTGGGCATTCAATTAGAAGATACCTGTTTACGGTAGCTGTTACTTTATGCAAACTCAGTGCCCTCCCAGGGGTATTTCGAAATTGGATAAGGACTGTTCATGAGATAACGGCGCCCGTCCATCAGGTACCAATAGTGGATGACAAGCATGCACAACAGCAAATGTTGAGGGCCGCGTTACATTACGCCTGGGCCTTTTTAAAATAAGCCACAGCTGCCTGGAATGTACATTCCACGTCTACACTCCATATGCAACGTTGTCGTACTTCAATGTGGAAGGAAAAGTGAATATTTCCAGATCATTCTGACCGTCCCAGTGGTTCACTCCAGATAGGATGGTAGTTGGAATATCGAGTAAAGTGGGCTAACAGACTCCAGAAACAGTCAACAAGGAAGTCCGCGGAATTGCGTTTTTAAACGACCCACCGTCTACGACTAACATCCTGAATGACATGATTCGGCTAACAGACGACGCAGTACAAAGAATATTTTAAAAAATAAAGTGCAGTACGAAAGCTAACCTGCACGCCGTGCTTGTCGAATTTTGAACCAGGGAGCACATACAGGAATCGTTACGTGATGTGAGCCCGTAGTGGAGGTACGAACAATCTATACGGAGTAGGAGGTTGGAAGTATATTTCAGTTGGCTGGTGTCCGTCACTATATGGATTAGACTATTCGTTCTTACATCTGGAGTGTTGTGAACAACGAAATAAGCCATTATAGTAGGAGAGAAACCAACGCGTTGTGTTTTGAGAATAGCACGTGGTCGGAACGTGTTATTTGTGTTCAACGATGCCGCATATTTGTGAGCAGTGTAGCAGCGACACTGAAATTCTGCTCGAGTATAGCGCAATGGATCTTTATGAAATTAACCACATCAGCTGTTCGAAAATCAGAAAAGGTAACGTTTTGCTATGACATTCTAATCGTTCAATTCGCAAGTGTGGGATGTATGTTGCCCATTAACAGAAACAGACAATCCGTTAGAGGCTAGCAACTACCATCAGCCGGATCGCTCATATATTGCACAACTGAGAAACAGTATGACAACAGCGCACACTATCACTTGAGGCAAGAACTAACATGCAAGCATATGTACACTGCCTGAATTGCATCTCAGTTTCGGCAGTCCTAATAAACGTACAAACAAACTTCTGAACCCACTTCGGGAGATCTCATTAAAAGTGAGTGTTGGACTGAAGTCAACCTGAAGTAGCCTGATCAAAATGGCGGTTGTGTGGTCTAGTGGGAAATCATCCCGATATACGTAAGGCAGAGTAGCAAACAGTAGAATGCCTAACCGACTTTGAACCACATTGTACTAAACTGTTGCTTGAAGTCCGGAATTTGCGAAAGTGAAGAGGAAGTTATCTGAAGACATGGAGTGAAGAGCAAGGAAGTTACGTTGACACTCATGAGACTTATGCACAATATCGACCACGACACGCAGTTACTTCGGATGGTTTCCAACCAGCAAGCTGGGTAGTCCTAGAGTTCAAAATTGGATGAGTGATGATTGCAGAATTATGTTAGCGGAAAAGCCGGGGTTGCCAAGACCGACGAACACGCAGTTATTCACGATTTGACGGCACGACAGCACTTGAGGAGGAAAATGTGGCATCATCACAAGCAGTAGGCGACTGGATAACTGAAAAAACGTTATTTTGGTCAGGTGTTTACGTATTAGTTTCTTATACGCAGGCGTCGGCAAAGCACTGCGTTACTCAAATGATTACCCCAGTTCGTTCGGTATAAGTGATGTGGACGGGGACAGTCAGTAGATTATTCACATTTTCGTTACAAACAAGTCACAGATGCGAGCAGTTGAACAACACGGACTACAAACAGGCAGTAAATGTACTATTCCCAGTCGGTGAAAACATGCGTTTGTGTATCCACAGATCACAAAATTAGACGAAGATAGCGCATATTACGGATGCCTTCCAGTAATTTGTCACAGCACATGCAAGACAACGATGCTGAATCGCCGAAGGTGTGTGACGAAGCCTATAGGTTTCAGCGAACAGATTGCAACAAAAGCGTTCCCACTGGAAGCAATACCGTCGGCTTGAAGTGTTACCCTAATGTCATAAGATGCAAATTGTGCACCATGCGAGTCGGTTTAGGTATTTAGATGATGCGTACATTAATACGATTGGCATACTCCGTGTCACAGAGAACTCTTAGAAGATAAAAGAAATGGTTTTAGATTAAGGCATGGTCACCAGTGACCAGCAGAAGCAAAAAGTAAATATGAAGCATCAATCATACAGATATACAGGAAAGATCCGATTGCAAAACATCTGGATCTCGGCTAGATTCGAACCAGCGACAGAAACATCATACATAGACGGGACAAATGCTCTACCAGCTAACCTACGAAGCCACACCGGAAACTCAAATATACTTACGTTTAACATTACCAGGAAGGTTCGCAAGTTCTCTCGGAGACAGCCTAGCTGCCAGTGAGACCTCAGCACCTTCACGCGCCAATCGTACAGCCATGACCAATGCATTCCCACCGAGACTGAGCCAGGCGACAGGGGATGGTTCGGAGTAATTTGTTCCAAGTCCAGTAGTAATGGTCGACCAAAATTTGTTTCGTATATGCTGTGGAACCAAATTGGTCGCTACCTGAACCATTTCTTTGAACAGCGTGCCATTATGAATGACTCGTCTGAAAACACAGTGAGGATGAGGAAGGAGAACAGATATGATAACAGTCATTTCCAAATGGCGTCAAGAAACCCATCAGGTGTGGCAAATAAACTGGAGAAGTATTGGTAAACAACTCGACCAGTAGAAAGTTTATGACAACCGTTGCTGCAACCGTCAGGCACTTCAGAGTTCAATCGCGAAGTCTCAGGCAAGGTAGATTATAATAGAGCTTCCGGGGGGGGAGACTCAGGGTTTTGAGAATTTATAAACCAGGAATTTTCTTTTAAGTTAGCAGCTAGATTCAAAATCATTAGTGGGTTGTTACTTTGGGATTTAAGGAAAACGTGCTACTATATTTGAGAGGTATGTAAACCATACGAGTTCGAGGAGTGCACTTCAGTTTATACCAATCAGCGCACGACCAAAACTCAACAGGATGAAAAGATTCAGAGGCGAACGTCCAGGACTACTATCTATAGGAGCGTTCTCAAATAGATGAATTTCGTTGACATTAAAACTCACTCGACTGCAGCACCAGACGTAAATGCACTCATGAAACTTGAAATTATATCATCCGACGAACTGAGTTCATTCATATGAGTATTGCCACGAAACTGTCCTGTGTCCACGCTTGGCGGAACCCATTCCAAAGCATTGAAAAAGGGTATCGCTCTCACCTTTAAATCAACGCAAGCCCCAAAGCCAACCAGCACGCGCGGGCCGGGATTTCGCTGAGGCATTGGGCGGTACGAAGATTCTAGGCGGACCAAATATTTGATGACCTATCGGAAAAAGAAAGGAAGGGGATAGTTTAGCGCGTACACCACACATCGACTGCCGCCAAGCGGCAATTAGAAACCTTTAACAACCAAACAAAAGGTTGCTAAACTTGATAAACTCGAAGTTGACCGAGGCTCGAAATGCGGCAATGTGACTGACAGTTGGTGATGACAATAGTCGAGGTCTATAAATTTATGCAAGTTTGTGCATATGGATTCATAAGAAAAAAGGTGAAGAAACGTACTGGCAAATTGTCCATGGGCAAGTTACGCCACAAAAGCAGACGGAGGGCAATGGCCATAACAACCACAGCAGTCCCCAGAAAGATTCCGTGGTACTGACTTTTCACAATAGACATAACTTTAGAGTGTCAGAACCCAGCTCGCGCGAGAAGACCGTCGGGGTTGCTAACAGAAAACATGAAAAATTGTGTTCGAATAAACCCACCTAATGAGTATCCAACAACCGAAATAGACAACTCATTGCATAAGTACAAACAAGGTGAATTGAACACTAGTCAACTACGGCATTTAAACCTTGTCCATCAACTACGTGAATGTTGCTGGATATATTCCTAAACCATAAACAATTGAATACAGTTGTTAGGGCCTACAGGATGACTCTCATATGTGATTGGACATTAAGGCCGCCCATTCGGGGTGCATTAACACACAGCGTCTAAATTTAAGAAATATGAGCACTAGTCGCTGAGATAACAGTTTGCACACTCTGAGTACACGTGTACATGTAGGTCAATTATAAGAAATTCACATACAGTTAACGTGAGTACTCATGTAAGGTGACGTTGGTGCGCAGCAAAGTACCGAAATACGCAAGATAATGAATATAGAAGCATGAAAAGCAAAAAGGGCGGTCCACACAGGAATTTGCAGCGCCTGCGTCACTGGTTATCAGTCCTTACCACACCAGACAGCATCCCTAAGTTTAATGTTTCGTGCTGTTCAATGTCAACGGAACATCATCCGTGAAACCAGCAACTTCACACTGGAGTAAGCTACAGTCAGCCTCAAAAAAACCTGGTAGTATTTTAACTATCAAGCTGCTGCTTGAAACCTAACCTACAATGAGCAAATAAGGCGCAAGGCGGCAAACGAGTTAGCATCCGCAAAACGCGTCTAAACGAACGAAGCATATGAAAACTGACCATTATGCCCAGTGCTCGACAAGTTGTGTTCTCATCACCATTATAACACCCATGAGCTTGACCAGAAGGTACTGTGGCTCGGACCGCCACTCACCTCAACAGAATAATAAAAATGATAATAAGAATAATACAGAAATCCGCGGAAGAACCAGAAATGACATGGATGTGGGTACGCCATTGACTGCGCACATCGACATCTCGAGTAGCCTTCCCAACCAGCGATTTGAATGAACACGAAGACTGCAGCTAAGACAGATGACACCTATCCACTTTGCTGAATGAAGCAGTCAAGGTTTTCATATTTCTTGATCACATTGTTGCTTGACAATCGTAGTTTCACCCAACTGTTGGTGGTCTCAGTATATAATGCCCGGTACAGCAAGCGACCAGATGGCGTACGGAGTACGTGATCCAACCACAATAGGCTGTGCAACGCCATTCGTTGACCAGTTGACGCAGACAACGATGACCGATACAACAAGTCCGCCGATGTCTTCGTAGCGAACAGACCATGTTTTCGAACTAGAGAGCAAAACAGTGTACGTAAGCATAATATACCCTTCCTTTAAAAGACAACCGGACATATTTTCGACGTCACAGATGATGCACGCTAGCAAAGGCAACTCGTGCATTTACTATCCTCGCTGATATCACATCAATAATATTGCAAGCTGACGTGACAGTGCTACGTAAGTGTGTAAATGTGTCCACAGCCTCAAGACGTCTGACAAAATACAGTCTCCTGGTCCTCCAAGTTGGGTTCGGAAAGAAGGTTCGCACATTCTTCAGGAAAAAGTGTCAGCTCTGGTACATTATCACCCACCCACTGCCTAGTGGAACAGGCTATTGAGCGAGAGGCTTTGTTTGGGAACCCTAATCGTTCTCCTATCAACACGTCTGGGCGCCCCGGCAGTATCTCACAACCATGAATCCTCAAAACATCAATTCCATACTGCACCGGCCGTCTCGCAGTATAAACCGGGTCGCCCTATCTGCTGAATACAGCAGGGTGGATGGGCGAAAACGTTACTGCTGACCCCTCCCCCACAGTCCTATCAAACCGAACTCTCAAGCCCTCCCAACTCCCATTTCTGGTGATCAGTGTGCAGTTCACAGAACAGATATAGCTAATCATAGTAACAATGTGCCGGCACGTCCCATCTCTTACCATTCAGCGCTAGGCCTCTCTCATCCCTGGCTTATACATAGAATGCGAATTGATTTACGTGATTTCAACGTTCGAACTATAGAACAAGTCAAAATGTCGGTCTTGCAAGATTGTTGGACTCGGAGACTAGAATCCGGAACATGTCACCGTGTGGAACAAGCAGTACCCACACTGCCTACTCGATACTGTTCACACTGCGGGTGATTCCACGGTCGTCGCTACTGGTCAAGAAGGAGTAGGTACAGCCTCCAGCATGACGGCTTCAGCCGCATTGCTTGATTGGATTTCTGCTAGCCGTACACTGCGTGCTGTCTGCTTGGCAGGTTATGCTAATGCCAGCCCTAGGCGCAAAAATTCCAAAAATCATTTCACTGTCTACTTTGCTCCAACTGACTGCAGTAACGCCGGCATTAGGGACTTCTTTTACTCGGATCTGGCCGCTCTCCTTCGGTCGACATATGGTTCTGATATAATCATTCTAGGCGGAGATATCAACACCCAGGTCGGCCGCCTTGATGAGGCCGGGTTTTGTTCACGTGACAGGTTCGGGATTGCATCACATCGCTCGAGTAATGGCGGTTGACTGTTGTAGTTGTGCGTTAAACATGAGCTATTTTTAGCCAACATTAGCTTTAGCCATCGTGCACGTCGTTGTTGCACTTGGCAACATCCTTCTCCGAATCAGGCCTGGCCTCAGATAGATTACATGGTTGTTAGATATAGGTGGCGGGGCTTCATTCAGGAGTTTCTTTCTTATTGGAGTACATACTTAGATTCAGGTCATGCGTTACTGCGTTGTCGTTTTATTGTTACCTTTGGTGGGCAACAACCTAACCGACCACAACGACTGACTGCTAAGGAACCGGCTATATCGTCAGTAAGGCATAAGTACCAAACCAGCTTAGAAAGCAGCCCTAGCAGCTCTTAGTCATAACAGCTGCTGGATCGGGATCTCACAGGCCATTCATGAAGCAGATGCTGCAGCATGTAGCACGGAGGTTCGTGGGTTTGACAATCACTGGACCACGGAGAAATCCCCGGAGATGTTAGAAGCCAGACGGAACACTCCTTCTGGCAGTTTACATAACAATTTTAGGAGAGATATCAGTGGGAAACTGAAACGTACGCTAACCGCTGATAATGAAGTTTGGTTGATGGAGAAAGTTGAGGAAATAGAAATCGCCTTTGATTCAGGGAGAATCAAAAATCTTCAAGGTTATCCGTGCCGCCAGTCAAAGGCGGTCGGCTGTCAGTGAAACTATCAGAAAGGCAGATGGCACCCTCATCTATAGTAAGTCCGGAAGGTTACAGCGATGGGCGGAACACTGAGGGGCAACTTAGCTGGCCTCTTGCTTCTAGTGGTCTACGCTGACAAGCACAATGGTCCTCCCACGTGAAGCCTTTTCAAACAGGCTAAACGAGAGCAGTCACACGAAAAGCAGATACGCTCACAGAGTTATATATAGTACTACTGACCGTGTACGAGCGCTTAGGTAATGAGACGACCCCATGGTTGCGGCACTGCTGTCTTCCGAATCTGGAAGAGAGAAGTTAGAAAAGGTACCTTCAAACATAGAGCACAGTGATCGCTAAACGGTCGGCCATGACAGCCGGCGTATTAACCAATTACATGGAATAACATCCGGAATCGCCTAAAAGCTTGATTTGGCTTCAAATACATTCACTGCACGCAGCAGTGTTCAGAATATGACGACGTTTTATTCATTGCGTCATCGGGCAAGCAGGAGGCTTGAATACTGTGAGGTTGGATTTCTGTCTACGTCAGTTTGCTGAAATTTGATTTTCTTACCTTAAAGACTTCGAGAATTACGAATTAACTGATTCTTATTAGCTTAGTCGTCCCAGGTTTACATCTAAACTCACCCGTGGTGGTGAAAAGGTTTAACCGTAGATCTTGTGTAAAGTTTGTCCGCAGGAGGGAGCACACTATGCAGTGCTTGGTCTGAGACACAAGGTTCCACACCTCGTGCTTAGATATTTCTAGTGAGATTGACCAAATATTGACAGAAACACAGCTGGACTGCACCCACCTTGTTTGTCTGTGTTGTAGGACCGCTAGGCAGCCTCCCAGTTCTGAAGCTTGCACCTCACCATACGCAGTGGATGTAACATCCCCTGATCCACTGACTGCAATCAGTAAGGTAGGTCACGCCAATGCTATGGGTACAGTAACATATGCGTCAGTTGCTTTACGAGCAAAGTCAAAGAGGGTTACCTTGGTTGCTCCGAGAACACGCTCATTACTGCTGACAACCCGCCAACAGCGTGCAAGGAAACAACCAAATTCAGAGGTTCTTCGCTCGATCCTACCTAAGAAGCCCTGTCTTGATGTTTAGGATAGCTACGTTAATGATGGCGTAGTTACGGCGAAGTTCTCCACGGGCACCATTACCGTCGCTCCTAAGAAGCAGAGCTCCTCTGCTTGGGGGGTTTCTATAATTGTTCAGAACCCTCCGGAATGTGCCGCAGCTGATTAAAGCTTTGTGATGGGCACGATTGAGAGCTCTGGAGGGTCACTGACACTGAAACCGGCATACATCCACATGTCCCAAACTCTACCACGAGGTTAGTGAGGATTCGCCACATGCTGATAAACCTGGGTTAGCAAGGGTCGTGCTTCCGTCATCTAATTCAACTGAAGGCGTTCTCCTGGCTGCAGACAAGCTACTGGATGACTCCGGGGCCCGGGTGTACCTTGATATGCCACGGGCTGAACGCCAGAGGCGCAAGATTTCTAAAAAGGGAACTAGAACGACTGATCGGTCCTGTAATGTTATCATTAGGGGTGTCCCCGATTCCATTGGCGACGACCTGAAACGCGACAGGAGTCAGTGGCGATTCCTGTCAACTGCACTTCAACTTACCAACGTCAAGGTTTAACGTATTCACAGCATACTGTGGCCCAAGCCGGAGCCGGGTGAGTTCAATCACGACTCCAAAAAATTACTGTCACTTCGCAAGAGACGGCATCACACATATTGAATCGGTTCCGCCATCAACGTCACTTTATCCCTGGAGGTATTTCGTTTCACCCTGATCGTTTTAAAGGGGACGAGAACTCAGTAAAAGCCAATCGTCGCACATGTACCAGTCGCCCGGTGGTGCCTGTTGAGGATCTAATGGCTTCAAAAAGCCCACTACCGCCGGCTCCTGTGGAGTCGGTGACCTCCATCAGCGTGGCGTTTTGAATGAACTACCTCATACAAAAACCGAGGACAACGTTCAATGGTTTGTAATTAACTCTGTAAAGTGCACGTACATCAACGCGCTTGGCTTAATAGATAAATTACCAGATCTCCGCGAAGTTTGTTCTTTCGCAAAGCCCCCGGATTGTTGCCATAACGGAATCATGGAGCAACACTTCCTACCTTCATTCTGAGCTCGCTTCAGGGGCTACGATTATCTTCCACGCGGGTAGAATTGAAGGTAGAGGAGAGGGATCGGTCTTGTAAGTCCACCTTTCTCTTCAGGTCTTCCTTTTCAGCAATCCAGTACTTGCTACGATTCAGGGAAATGTTTGGTGTTCCAATCCTCTGAATGGTTCCGAACGTTGGCTAGTAGCGGTCCCTATCGTCCAAAACCTTCAGACAATTCAAAAGACGAACTCATTTTCTGGATTGTAAGTTTTACCTATCCTAGGATTCTCCCATATCCTGTTAACGGACGATTTCAACTTACTTGAGATTAACTTTCAGGCCTTCTTATACACAGGAACTGAAAATTCAATGTCTGCAAGATTCTTTCACGCAAAAGGAGCATTGAGCATAACACAGCACATCTCCGGTTTCATTCGCTGACGTACTGGTCATAATGCATCGCGGATGGATTACTTATTATCTAACGAAGAGTTGGTTGCGGATAATCTTACAATCACTGCACCGAAACCACGCCGTCGTCTTATTCGACTTCATTAGTAGCGCAAACCTAGTCAGTTCAACGGCTGATAATCACAGAAACTTCCGTAAAATGGATGTGGAAAATTACGTGGCTACTTGAAAAGCAGTCCCAGGTCAAATTCACTTTCCTTAATTCTGCAGGTGATCCCCCGTGAGAAGCTTACTGTCATTCTTTCCGTAACCGCTGGTGAGTCTACACTATTGTCAGACATCAAACGGAACAAGCTACGTAGTCAGCTACGCTCTAGCGCATTTAAACTCACTCTAAAGAAGCGGTATGCCTGGATGTGCTATTGACCCAAAATATATGCATTACCTCGAGGAATCGATGTACATCGTTAATTCGACGGGATCATCTTCGCTATCAACGTTTTAGGGAACGTTTTATCGTCGATCCAAACAGCCCATTCCCATTTGTAGCACCAACTCGCAAGGTATTGGATCGTCCCCCTTCTAGTACATACCCAGTAGCTTGACCCAAAAAACGAGAAATCAGAAGAGACGCGGCTGCACTGTTTATTGGACGAGCGAGACAAAACTTAGGCTGCAGAAGCTCTAGACTTATAGGACAAATGATTACTACAGATGGTCGACAGACACGAAACGAATCAAATGAGACAGTCGTATATGGCAGTCAGGGAGTCAGAACAAATCACGTTAAAGAGGGTATCAGAAGGCAGCCGCCAGAAAAGACACTGACCAGACAGCGCACAAGCGTTCGACCACACACCTGAAACCTGATTGGCTGAGTGGGACCATACCACCACCCACGACCATAGCATTTGAGCTGGGCCGGCCGATCGATACGGCATGATGCGTCCTGGTTGTCTCGTTGGGGGATGCACCTCCTAACACAAGGCGAAAGCTGGAGTTCCACAAATCTTAAGCTCATAAGGCGTGTGGCGGGTAACTCGAAATTTGGTTTAAATTTCTTGGCTGTCATTGTTCGTTCATATTTTTTCTATCTTGGTGCCCAGTGCATCAAAAAATTATACACGATCATTGCTATTCTTTGTGGAATAGCATAATTCATCGCGTATTATATTGTGCTCGATTTTATCTGTATTATTCTCTAGCCTCGTGTTTCCTTGCTGTCATTGTCCATTCATATCTTTGCTATCTTGGTGCCCAGTGCATCAAAAAAGTTACACAAGCATTGCTATTCTTTGTCGAATTGCATAATTCATTGCATATTGTATTGTTCGTGTTCGATAGTGTCCATACTATTTTTAGCCTCCCTGCATATTACTCATCCTTGTCGACAATCACCCGTGTCGGATCTAGCAGTGCTGGAACTCAGCAGACACAGTCTGTAGTAGCAAGCGCCCGCGGCCGGTATGGTTTTAAAATACCCGTACAAAACGGCATGCAGTGCGACCAGTGTCAGAAGTGGTATCACTTCAAGCGCACTGGTCTTAATGAACACCAGTACAAACAGCTAGCTTCCTCATCTCTTATTTACATCTGTATGAGTTGCAGGTTCAGCGAAAGCCAAGGCACCGCTCCGCAGCTGACTGGTCTCACACGCACCACGTCAAGTGGAGTGACGCAGAAAACCTGCAACTGTAAATGCGGGGCTCTTCTTAGCTCTGTATCTCCTTCCATTTCTTCCATGGAGAGTAAGATAGAGGAGTATCAACGGACTCTGTCCGAAATGAAATTAGAACTACATTCCCTGAATGAGTATATAGCGCTTGCTCTCCCCGGTGTTGCAATCACCAAGAAAGCAGTTGCCCTATCAACTGCCCACATAGAGGAGGCGGCAGTAAGAATGAAGGAAAAAGCTCTCAGGGAAAAGAGAGTTGTCTTATGGGGCCGCTTCCCTACAACCTCTTCTCCAACCGAGCTAGCTAAGACAGTCCTAGGAACTTCCTTCTCCCCGGATGCCACAAACATGGTACTTGCGAGTAGGCTGCGGGCCAAGACAACCAAAAAGTCACTTGGCCTTTTGGTAACCTTGCCAGCCATGCTCAGTCCCGAGGTAGTGGTAGGCAAAACAGAGGCTTTAAAGTCCGCCAACGCCCATTTGAAAGGCGTATCTTTCGACCGCTCCCGGCAAGAGAGAGCGAGACGCGAAGAGCGGACTAAGACTAAGTCACAAATCTTGGCAGACCAGAAGCTACAACTGGAGACTAAAGTCGTAGTTTCTGCTATCGACGTAGCCCCTCAGACCCCTGTGTCTGTTGTGGAAAGTGGAGGCACCGTCTGTATGGTCGTTCCAACGACCGGCGCCTCAGGCACAGACACAAGCATTGAGGATACACACACCGCGCAAAAGCCGTCTTCAGAGTTACCCACCTTGAAACCCACCAAACTGCCCAGCAGAAGACTCTTCCTCCCAAGAGTTCGGAACGGAAGCAGCCTGCTCGGACCGCCTCCTACAGCTCAAAAAGCATCCATTTGGCCCACCCCTATAAATATCTCTTTCAGTAGCCCCATAACACAGCGCCCTTTGCCGTCTTCCAAACCCCGCTCCCAGCAAACGAGGAAGTCAAATTTTCCGTGGTGAAAACTTCCAAACACCCTCCCAAGCAGAGGAATTTGACGGGGACGCAAAGTTCCCAAGTGGCGGCACCCAGAACGCTGATCGAACGCCCGTCAGGGTCGCTGACGTACACACAGGCGGTGATGTCGCGCCCACAGCCTCGAAGAAGGGTCGTCAGAACAACTCGGAAGAACAGACCGAGTCCAGCCCCACCACCCTCCTCGTTTCTACGCCTTCTTTCCCAGGCTCTTCCTCGCACCATCCTTTCTATTTTCTCGCGAAATCCAACGAGGAAGTAGCTTCCAGATGCATGGATACCAACTGTCTGAGTCTGTTTAATAAACTACCGGAAATCAGACGAATAATTCATGACACCCAACCCCACATGTTCGCCTTCACGGAGACCTGGCTTACGGGTGATATCAGTGACAGTGAACTGAGTGTTCTGGGGTATTCTGTTTACCGGGCTGACTCTGTCCGAGGGAGAATGGGGGGTTCTGCGATTTTTCTTCAGCAATGTCTCCCGACACCCACGGTTATTGGTGGCTTCCAGTCCTCTGATAAATGTGACGCTCTTTGGCTTCGGCCACCACTGCGCGGCAAAGACTCACTCCTAGTGGGGGTTACTTATCGTTCTTCTTCATCAGACGTTCTCGACGACAACACCCTTCTGGTAAGCCTGGAAAACTTCCTAGGTCTACAACGCTTTACACATCTGCTTATTATGGGTGATTTTTTACGCACCCAAGATAAACTGGGCATCAGTTTCTCACCAGGACTGTGAAAGCGGATTCTCGACTTCCTTATCAACGCTGATACGTCGGAAGGCGTGGACACAGCACGTCACCGCCCCGACGCGCCGCCGTTTTGGTCAGATTCCCTCTCCGCTCGACTTAGGTATCACTAATGAGAGCCACCTAGTAGACAGAGTGATCATCAGGCCACCACTTGGACACAGTGACCACTCTCTGTTATCCATTGACCTTATCTGTTACTGGTTACAACAGCCAGTAAAAAGGTCCACCGTTCAAAACTTTAATCAGGCAGATTTTAACGGCCTGAGAACCTACCTAGGTTCACTTCTTCTTGACTTGGACTCCGTGGACCAGAACTACCACACGTTTCACAGCGCAATTCAGAAAGCAGACGACTTATTTATACCGCGCAAACTGTGCATTTTCTCTTATCGGCCACCCCTTCCACGCAGGATACGTCGTCTTCTCGATAACCGTTCCCAATTATTCGCGAAGCATAAGCTTACTGGAAACTCAGAGGACCTAAGCGCGTTCCACATTGTCCGAAACAGGTGTAGGCGGGAAATCCGCGAACACACCAAACTCGTACAAGAGAAGATCCTCATAAGAGCCCGCGGGAACAAAAACTTCTTATTCAAGCATATGCGGCGACTAAGAAAGAACAAACCTTCAGCTCTTTCTTTACGACTACCCAACGGGGAGACTTCATCTGACTCCCTAGTTGTGGCCGAGTTATTCAGGGAGTACTTCTCGGCAATCTATAACGTCGTATCCCCGAGCTGGCATCCTGTACTACCGTTGCAGAAGTTCAGGCAACCACTCGTGACCGCTGAGTTTTCTGTGCTAGATGTCGAAGACCTTTTACTCAAGGTTAATCCTTACGGTGCAATGGGTCCCGACATGATCCATCCCAGAATACTCAAGGAAGCAGCTGTTAGTTTGGCTGAACCCCTTTATAAGCTGTTCAAGCAAACACTCCAGACTAGCATCCTCCCTAGCGCATGGAAAGAGGCGATGGTCACACCCATATTTAAAGTGGGTGACCGGCACTCTCCGGCTAGTTATCGGCCAATCAGCCTCACTAGCATCCCGTGCAAAATAATGGAGCGCCTACTAAAGCGCGCCATACTCAATCACTTCTTATCAAATAATCTTTTTTCTTCCACACAGCATGGCTTCCTTCCTAATCGGTCATGCATAACAAACATGCTTATTTTCATGGATAGTCTGACGGAGGCCAAAGACAATGGCCTCATCTCTGATGCCATCTTCTTTGATTTTGCCAAGGCTTTTGACCGTGTCCCACACGGCCCCCTGAAACACAAACTGGAAGCCTACGGTATTCAAGGAGAGGTTCTTCGCTGGATTGCCTCTTTTCTTGATAATAGAACGTTTAGGGTCAAGACCGGAGCAGACCTTTCGTCTCCCTCTTTCATTTCTGCGGGAGTTCCCCAAGGGTCAGTTCTAGGTCCTTTGTTATTCCTCATTTACATCAACGACCTTCCAAGCAACATTTCCAGCAGCGTCCTCTTATATGCAGACGACCTAAAAATCTGGAATGCCACTGATCCCAGCGCACTACAAATTGATCTTGACGCGATCAAGCGCTGGTCGGACGATTGGAGTCTCCCACTAAATGACAATAAATGTGCTCACACGTCACTCGGTGGAGATTCTGGCAATGCTTTCATGATTCATAGCGCATCTGGCACAGTAGATATCATGAGAATCGATCTGAAGGAAGATCTGGGCATCTGGTTGTCATCTAACTTGTCCTTCACGTATCACCGTGAGATGGCGGCAAAAAAGGGATTTGCCACTCTTATGATGATTAGGCGCACCTTCCCCGCATGGAAAAGAAAGCTTTTCAAACGCTTTACGGGACTTATAAAAGACCGCTCCTCGAGTATGCCAATCAGGTCGTGTATACTGGCCTGAAGAGAGACATATTAGCTGTTAAGCGTGTCCAGCGCGCGGCTACCAAGATGGTCGCGCGCCTGAGTAATGTTACTTACGAGTCTCGACTTAAAATTCTTGACCTTTACCCACTTGAATTTCGAAGACTCCGCGGTGATTTAATACTCGCACACTTCTTTAGAGTAGGTCTTGTAGAACAGCTCTTCACTGTAGCGAATGATGACGGCCGGCGAGGACATAATAGGAAGCTTTTCAAGCTTCGTCCTCGGACCTTTCTTAGGCAGCAGTTCTTTTCTCACAGGGTTATTAACTATTGGAACAGCCTTCCTTCTGAAGTCGTCAGCAGCGCTTCTAGGGATCGTTTTAAAGCTTTGCTTGATTCTCATTCATCTAAAATTGCATTATGCGAATAATCTTTCTCTGTTATCGGTATTCACTGTAATCTTCAAGAGCGGTGCTACACCCTGTTTTCAATGATCGCCTTTCAGCTCAACAGAAGCCCGCTGACACTGAGCAAGGAAAACCGACTGGATCTGGGAACCTTGAGCCGTTGCCTAGAACCCGTTTATCAATCGCTGAATCGCTGAAGGCCTCACTAGCTCTTGTACGGATGCTGCTGATTTCTTCGCTGAGTTTTACAGCAGTGTTTTTGCGCAGTCACCATCAGTTCCTCAGGTTCGTCTTGACACGGAACTTGATGGCACTCACACTGTGGATACTTCCTCCACGGCAGTGTTGGCCAAACTCAGATGCCCTGGGGACAACTCTCTTGGCCTCAACAGTACACCTCCCAAGGCCTTGCGGTAAGTTGCCAAACAGGTTGCTGATCCACGTAGCTGACTGGTTATGCAATCCGTCTCTCAAGAACCGGTACCCAGCAGCTGGGAACTAGCGAGCATCACATTCGTTTTCAAGGATGGTAGACGCAATTGCCCCAGCGACAACAGACCAAATGCTTTGCTATCAAACGTCTCAAAGGTCCTACAGGCGCTTGTATACGACTCTCTTTATAAGCATCTCACTTCTCGGGAGTTTTCACCAATGCACAACACGGATTTTGTAGTGGCCGTCCGTGCACCACAAGTCTGCCAATAGCAACTGATCAGTGGACCAAAGCAGTTGATCAGGGCAATGGAACGGACGCCGCATATCTCCAATTTGCCGAACAACTCGACCGCGTGGACCACGTTGTTTTGATCGACAAGAATGGCCAATTAAGTGCGTACGTGCACCATATCAACTGTTTACAAGGTAGAAGTAACGAATACCAGACGCGGAATACGAATGTGAGTGACTGAGAAAGATCAAACGTATAGTATGCGATCACCGCGGTAAGTCTCGACCTCTGACCCTTTCTGCTACCTTGGCGTTGTGGTCAGGCTTGCGTGCTGTTTAGATCCTGAGGGCTGTGCTGACTGTGATTTCGGTCCTTGCGGGTTCAACATTGTCAGATTGGCCAAAAGGGAGCAGCCAGACAGAAAGCAGTTGCGTGAGTGTCTGTGGACTTCTATCCATCCGTTTCTTCGGCTTTGTTGGTGCATTGTATGATGAATGGTCTGTCTGGCTTTTCATAGTCCAATGAGAACTTTGCTTTTAATCCCTGTCTTCTTTAGGTTGCACTAACCTGCACTCCTATATTGCAACGCTTCTTGTATCACACTTCAAAAATTTTTCTTCTCAGTGTAGATCTCGTCATTGCAGCCTCTCGCTGTTTAGTTTCCGGGAGATAGGGGTTTCCTTTCCTTATTAGCCAATCAAGTGGCTAACCAGCATTGGCCGGCTGAACACAAAGGCCCCACTGGCACACCTTCCAGTCTTATTCCTTCGGGTTTAAACTGGATATGTGGTGTGTTGGTGGAACTGCGATTGGTGCAGCGCAAGCAAATTGCAGTGATGGCTAGGCGCAGGCGTCCTTTGGCTTCAGTCACTGTGAAAGGCTAATCCGATTCGGATGCCGCCAACCAAGTCTCGACCAACGCTAAACGACACTGATACGCGGAAGTAGCTCGGGGGGTTAAGTATCCGACTGCCGAGCGCGCAAGGAAGCCGGATTTGTGTATGGTGTCATCGGCGCGCACAAGCCCACAAACATGCAAACAAACAAACTTGATCGCATGCAGCGAGCGGACAGTAGGCAAAGATCCTTACGATCCTGTATGCAATATGAACTAGGACTGGGAAAAATCCTACACACTGTACAGCAGGTACACCCGGGCTATCTCTAGGTCACTACACAGCCCTCTCCATAAAGGTACTGCGAACGCAACCCTTCGATCTACATAAGGACTAACTGTGGCCGGCCATCTTTGGTCTGATCTACTTTACGCTGCACCAGCTTGCGGTTGATACTACGATTCCCAAACGAAGTAGGTGGAACAGTACTGATGCCAACAGCTCCTATTCGAGTGTCCTGTCCCACGGTGTCTAAACGAATGGAGAAAGCGAAAAGTTTGCAAGTCAAGGCCCTGGGAATAAAACTGGGGTTGCATGTCGGTGCTCGAGCTGAAAAACTGCGACTGACCCAGAACGTGAACACGAGGACGAAAACGGAGAGCAAAAGAAATGAGTATGGGTGCATTTGTAAATGGCAAACTCATCCGGCGAACGTACATAACGTGGACATGCATCAAAACGCTTCTTTAAAACTTCCAAAAATATTTTGCGATTTTGTTGGTTTTTTTATGGAACTGAAATAGAAAAAGGCTTGACGAATGTTAGTCCTCTCTGAGACGTTTAGACCAGAGCACCCAACGACCCGAGCGTGTCACGGTGAGTGCTGGCGTCGTCGGCGATGCTATGGCTTCTGCTGATGAAGACTTGTTTGGGTGAAGCTGTTCAGAAGTAGTTGTCACCCTGACCACGGAATGCGGATCACTAAAGGTTTCCACTGTCGTTTCGAAATTGGTAGACTTCAGACGGTCAATGCTCACCGTGTCCCGAATACCCTGATGCTCGAGTACGGAAAGGCGGTCCTTACGCTGGAGTATCTTGGAGGGACCTTCGTAAGGTCGCTCCAGCAGACGTCCTGAACCATCCACGCGAACATACACGTGTGTACAGTTGTGGAGTTCTTCGGGAAGAAACACATTGCGGCTTTGTTCTTGTGTCCGTGACGCAGGGGTGGTGTATATATCAAGCGAGCTGCTTGGCGGAGAAAGCAACATACCGAATTGCGTCCGTATCGGACGAGAAGTAGTCACCAGGATGACGTAGCGGTTGACCGTAGGAGGGTTTGGCGCTGGAAACGTGGAGGTCAGTCATCAGGGTCACGCGGATACCAAGCAACATCATTGACAGGCTTCTGTCCCACGGATTGCACTGACGGTAAAGGGAAGTGTTCTTAGTTATCGATTAAACCGTACGACCATACTTTATAGCTCAATCCTACTGCACACGAACGCGAATAACTGCTACGAACAACGGTGAACGAATAACGCGAATAAAGCCCCTTCCCGGTTAGTCACCCCAAACCGCGATCGACAAGAACCAATGAGAACACGGACAAAGCAGACTCCGGATAGCGATGTATTTAGCCACCAGACGCTTTGCGAATTTACATGAGGAACTGGTCTATATTCATAGAAAATCGTTGACCTTGCTGTGGCGTGAGCGCGCGACTAAATATTTGAATCCCACGCCGAAGCATATCTCAGTAACGGTTTACGTTATCCGATTTTTGACAGCAGAATCGAATTCTACGGGTCAGGTTTACCCTGGCCCTAACACATACCGTTCATAGCCGGGTGGCATGCCGTAGTCTGTGTGCCATGACATCCAAGAGCGTTCAACGTATCCGCAAAGAAACAGCTTACAAAATGAGGGCCGAAGTCGGTTGTAACCGTGACCAGGCAACCGTAAGATGCTACCTAACGTTAAACAAATGCGCACGTTGCGATCTCCAGGTGGACGTCAGGTATAAGGACGGCCATCACGTGAAACGGTCCACCATCATCAAGATATAGGTTTTGTCACTGAAACGTGGAAAAAACCTACAACATCGATTTGGAGATGTGCAATTCGAGATGTGTCTAGAGGTATGGGTCATTCAGAGTCAACATGTGGCTGTGAATCATGGCTTGTTGACAAGCTAGACAAGTTCGTGCACACGCACGAAAATCCCTTCGCAAACCGGGCAAAACGTGCCTATTAAAAATCAATTTGACCGTGACTCGGATGCCAGGATGTACAATGTCATGCAGCGTGTCGCACACGCGATGTCGTAAGTTTGAAGGCACAACTGGACGGGGGTGTCCAGCGGAAGTATCGCACAAAACTTTCCAGATGCTGCCTGCAGCGGAAGGTCCGAGAGGCGCAATGACGAACGCTGGCAAGAGGCAGGGATATCGTTGTGCCTCGGCCATACCTGAAAAATCGATGGTTTCGTGGCCAACAAGTGCTGATTCGCGCGACATGCCATCATTCACAACGTGGTCGCTGCCAAAGGCGTGTCGTACGTCTGTCAAGAATTGCGGGGTGAAATCCAGGTGGCACACTCCGAGGGGTGAGTGGCGCTCGGAACGAAAACGGGGAGCATATACCAACGGTTTGTGATCGGTGNATCGAATTCTACGGGTCAGGTTTACCCTGGCCCTAACACATACCGTTCATAGCCGGGTGGCATGCCGTAGTCTGTGTGCCATGACATCCAAGAGCGTTCAACGTATCCGCAAAGAAACAGCTTACAAAATGAGGGCCGAAGTCGGTTGTAACCGTGACCAGGCAACCGTAAGATGCTACCTAACGTTAAACAAATGCGCACGTTGCGATCTCCAGGTGGACGTCAGGTATAAGGACGGCCATCACGTGAAACGGTCCACCATCATCAAGATATAGGTTTTGTCACTGAAACGTGGAAAAAACCTACAACATCGATTTGGAGATGTGCAATTCGAGATGTGTCTAGAGGTATGGGTCATTCAGAGTCAACATGTGGCTGTGAATCATGGCTTGTTGACAAGCTAGACAAGTTCGTGCACACGCACGAAAATCCCTTCGCAAACCGGGCAAAACGTGCCTATTAAAAATCAATTTGACCGTGACTCGGATGCCAGGATGTACAATGTCATGCAGCGTGTCGCACACGCGATGTCGTAAGTTTGAAGGCACAACTGGACGGGGGTGTCCAGCGGAAGTATCGCACAAAACTTTCCAGATGCTGCCTGCAGCGGAAGGTCCGAGAGGCGCAATGACGAACGCTGGCAAGAGGCAGGGATATCGTTGTGCCTCGGCCATACCTGAAAAATCGATGGTTTCGTGGCCAACAAGTGCTGATTCGCGCGACATGCCATCATTCACAACGTGGTCGCTGCCAAAGGCGTGTCGTACGTCTGTCAAGAATTGCGGGGTGAAATCCAGGTGGCACACTCCGAGGGGTGAGTGGCGCTCGGAACGAAAACGGGGAGCATATACCAACGGTTTGTGATCGGTGAAAATCACAAAAGAGTGACTCTCGAGAACATATCGAAAGTGACGAATGGCCAAGTAGATACCTGGTAGCTTATGACCGAACGTGCTACACCTAGTGTCGGCGGGTAACAAGGGTCTGAATAAAAATGAAAGTGTCCTTCAGATTCCAACGTGTGTATCGGATGCGTTCACCGCTATACCGGTGGTAGCGTTTGCGTCGAAGTGGTGCAGCAGCACTGCGGCAGCTAGCGCATCCTTGATGCGATCGACAACTTCTGAAAACTCAACGTTGCCGTCAGAACGGCCACGGAATAAGCGGGTCAATGGCTGCATAAGTTGCGCACAATACGGGATAAAACGGCGATAATAGTTGACCATGCGGTTAACACGACGGATAGCAGCAAGCGTTGTGGGGCACGGAAGGTCGCAAATTGCTTGTACCCTGTCGGTCAGCGGCCGAATGCCGTGCTGATCGACCTGATGCCCCGAGAACCCAAATGCTGGTTGACCGTAAGCGCATTTATCCACGTTGACAATGATGTTTCACGACGCAGATCGACCAGAGACCAATAGCAGATAGGTCTGGCGTTCTTCTTCGGAGTAGCTTGTCATCAAGAGGTCATCGATATAGGGATGAACAAATGTTGGAACTGATCCAACAAGATAAAACCCTGTCAATGATCACTATCGACAATCGATCGGAAACGAAAAGCCAAATCTCAGCGCGTTCACTCCGTGTATTATAACCGACCCTGTAAAATAGTGTACAGAAAAACACGTTAAGCTGGCGAGGGACAGAGCGAGTTGTTTTTAATCCCGGACCGGATCACAAGTAGCAGGACGTTCCGGGGCCCGCACGGGTCAGAGGCGGGCAATGGGATCATGGCCCCGCATGGGCCACGGCGGACCAGGAGGAAAAATCGACAGCGAAGCTTTCAACGAGGTCCGCAAAATTTGTTGTTTTTTTAAACGGATTCCCTTTTATTTTTACGCGCTCCAGACTTACTGGCGCCGCTCATGAAGAATATTGCAAAATATTAGTAAACATGGAATGTTTATTGGATAGTTTACACAAGTTCATCTGAAACATACAGTTCGTTATGCACGTGTTCAGGAAATGACGCCCTCGACGTTGGAACGTCTGCATCACACTTTGATGCACACTTGGGAAACCTGCAGAGGGGAATGCAAGGGAAATGTGTGGTGAACTAAAGTAAACCGTATTAATACCAGTTTTGCGGATCGGTTTGAAATTTCGTATCTCCGTAAATAACGGATAGGGCAAACATGAAGCATAACAATCTCACGGTATTCCTTCTGGACATTGCAATAATACTACGGACATTTGCCTGTTCACACTGGGTAACCTCATTATAACCTCATGAACTCGTGCAATATTCGGACATGAACCACAATACTTTCATGGATATTTTTGGAATGCAACTACTCAGTTATTATTTTACATAGAACAATAATTAAATGATCTTCAGAAAGCACTCTCCGTAAATGACATATGACGATGAATAACAGCTGCTAACTTCTCACGTACTTCCGTGGAACAGCATAACCGTCCAAAGTGCACAAACCTTACATCAGCGAGCTCCGAAAATTAGCGACCAAAGATGTCTAACGTTACAATGTCATTCAAACAAATGTCGCATATTTTGTTGAAAGGATGAATGCAGATTTCGAGGTGATGTTCATCGACACTTTCAGAATTATATCATTGGATGCTCGTTTTAATGATTTTTCTCATAGCCCACCGAAACACGCAGGAAACCGTTCAGTCGCGGTGCCCATGTGCTACATGGGGTGAACTGTAACATATGTTACATAATAGGTAGCATGAGTGAAAAAAAGAAGGTTCGAAACCAAAATAATAGAAAAAGTACACACGAATGCGACTGTCAAAATATTATTTATTATAGTCGCTACACAAACCTCTCGTGAAAACGTTGAAAAACTGTTGGAATGTTTGAGCGGAATTCCGATGACCAAACTGCATACGCAGAAATTCGAACAAACCGTATGAGCACGAATTCTTCTCCCACTAACATTTCCGCTTTCTTCTTCAAGCGGCCAATCAGATTTGGTCGTAGTGGAATCGGCGTTGTGTCCGCAGCAAACGTCGTTTCCAGTACGTTTATTTCGACCAATCACGCAACGCAGCACGATGCACGCTGAACTCCGCTATTCTCATCAGTATTTCCGCCGATTATCAGTCTAGTGCGTACCCTGATCGGACCTATATCGCCCCTCCACTCCTGCAGCCACATAAGCTAACCATCCGTTTAACTGTGGCCTTTTCTCAGGTTCCCTCGGAGGGAAAACAAAGTGCGCAATACAGCGAATCAACTTTTAGTGAAATTAACTAGTTATACATGTACAAAGTACGAAATGTTAATGGGCATCCAGGTTGAAAGCGTCCGCTTCGTAAGAATGCCACCACGTTACCGCAAGCTTACCAAGTTGCTGTCTTCACTATCTTGTGCGGACTATTGTGGAGTGGACCGTTTGTCCCGTGTGCGAGGTAACCACGCCTTACAGTATTCACTGAGCACACCGTCAGGGATAGTTGCGTATTCCGTTCTGCCGTGTACTTGTCCTGGTTACGGGAAGAAGTGAAGGTATATGGCAGGCCATATCTATTAAAAATGCTTTCAGCTGTGTGCGCTTGAATGCAAATGTGTTATGTTCACCGGAATAGGTAAGTTGTGCAGCAGCTGTCCTTGTCATAAATCGTTCCATCATATTACGAAAAAGAGCTGCAGCACTGGGGGCACTGATACCCCGGAAATATTCAGCCTGAAAGAAATTCAACTGGTTACTGATCTCACCACTTACCATCGCGGATTGGAACTGCAACATTTTCCTATCAACTTCTTCTCACTGTTACTGAGGTTACCGGTAAAGGCAAACGCTGCGTCTTTTCATTCGCCAGTCGCGTTACTTCGGCAGCCATTTGTTCCATGATTGCCCGTAATGAGTTAATTTGCACATTGATACCGTGGGCTACCTCTGAGAAATTGTATTAGGTGCACAACACGCTGTTACCATTTAGAGCATTCAGAAAAGATGAACGGATCTCTTGTAGATCATTCTTAGTGATTTTCCTTCTACGCCATTTCCTGCAAGTAATTGATTCCAAAGTAAGGTTTCCTCACCACTGTCGTTGTGGATGATGGTTTGTGCACCGTAAGTGATGCAGCCGTTGGGTCTTCGATGTTCCATTGTGGAGCTGCATGATGGTACTGAACAACTCATCAGAGTAGGCTCAAACTTCCTTCTTTTTGCACTGCCGTCCACTTTACTGTCATCGTCCGTGAACCTCGGTCGTTTACTGGTAATTGGTTAACAGATAGCAACGATCAATTTACATTGGACGTTCAAGGGGTGATCCCATGTTTATTGTGTTGTCGCTGGAAGGCAGGTTACCGGATGTGTACCGCACTTCCATTTCCCTGGCATGTTCAAAGTCAACTGAAATGAAATATAGCTGTTTACTACATAATAGCTTCACTTACTTGTGGTAACTAGTGTGGTAACTGGTAACTTCGGATCGTCCGTTACAGGCAGCCGAGGAAAAACCGCTGTTTTTCCAGCAGCATCCATCCAGCTTCTGCTGATAACGGCAACATCTTCGTTGTCGTTGGCCTCAATTTTAACTACGCGGTGACACTTTGGTCTATCCATATCTGAAAGTGGAAAGGTTTTTGTTAGTTTCTGGCAACATTGTTCACGCCAGCGGAGTGAGAGTTCACAAGCACGTCTTTTTAGCCCATGTTTATTAAAGTTTTGTCAAGCGTGTGCAAAAGCGGAATAACAAGTGAAATTGATGACGAAGTAAAAAGGACACATTTACAAAATACGTTGGAAAGAAATAAACGGTACACACCATGGTTGACTTGGTTTACCTGAAATATGAACAACATGGATGATGGGATGCCATGCACCCAAAAGTCAGCATTAACCTGAAAACGTTTACAAAAAAGAATTGAAAAAAAGAATTGGTCGGTTCGCATCGAAAGTGTTAATGTCCACAATAAGGTGGGGCAGTTTGTGTGCAATGTTTATATTATGGGGACTAACGTTTGATAGAAATGAACCTTTAAAGTGTAACTTCCGTATTTTGCATCCGTTGTTGTGGTTTCAACATGCAGCGACCAATCAGTTTTTATTACTTTTGCCGTAGTACACTCTTCTCTCCACCTGCACTATGATTGGGCTACAGGATTGCATGGGGAGTGCAGCATACGTTTGATGTGGTAAAAGTAAGACTCAAAGGGGAAGGCTGAAAACCTGTCAAGTTGGCCGTGATGTCCGACGTCATCTGCCAAATGTATAATTTAGTGCACATTGTATGTCATTTCCACTGTTCCATATATATGAATGAACTCGTAAAAGAATTCACGCAGACAAGAACTTCCATACTAAAGTAAAGGTTCGCCGAAGACATGATGAGCAAGTACATAAATACCAATGGATAAGTCCAGGAAGTTGGGGTAATTCATATGAGGTACGGCACCCTTCAACACTCATGGGCCGATATACTGAAGAGACTGCCTGAACTCACCGACTTTTCAATTACTGAACTTCAACCATCTTCGGCACACCCTTGGGAAGTTGTCTCTGAGTAGACGGGAGCATGCGATTATGCCTCGCAGTCCCCTGCGGTTGATCAGCTGCTAGTACCTGCGTCATCGGGATCAACGTCACCCAAAGAGATAAAATAGCACGTGGAGAAACACCTACTTTTCATGTGTATTGTCGTAAGGATACCATCTTCAGATCAATTAGTGGAGTCCACTGTTAACATGCATCGCCGCTTCCAACGATTGACAATCCTCTTCGATGGCAGTTGTATTGAATTCTTGTACGTTCGTCGACGTCGGCACATTCTCGACGTGCTGTAATGAACGATAGTAAGGTACATGTGAACCACAGTTGACCACACTGTCGTACAACACCATCAGTATAAAACGCCTGATCAAGTAGCTTAATGGTCACAATGCTGTACTGAACGCAGCCAGTGCACACCAAACTTGCTCACTAAGACATAAACCGGCTATATGAGGAACATTTTCAAAAACGCAGCATACACGATTGATTCTACTTATTCATACTCTCATGTTTGCCTTCACACAATTTGTGTAGTGGTAATAGAGTAGTGCATGAGAAGTCACGCCCAAAACCGGTGAACACAAGCCACAACTCACCTCCGTAATAAAAGCCTCGAGGCATGTCAACAACCGCTGTGCGTATTGATTAGAGGCAGTCTGAGACGACACATTTACCCACTCACGATTGAATGCGTCATTCGGCTTTGGCCACAACTACGCCTATGGTCCAACGGATGCATCCGATCAACAAGCCCAGACATATCGATCAGTCCCACCACCCTGCGACTTCGAGCCTCTCACGGTGATATTACAATACCTTGATTCGTCATCTCAGTGACGTCAATCAGCAGCCGTGAGTAGGTGGCAACAATCAACCAATCACAATTCACCGGCGTACAGACTCTGATTTCACGCATTTGCCGCTCATTTTTCCGCCGATTGTTTTCACAGGGCACCGCTGTCTTGGCAATATCGTCAGCCGCAGAGGATCTGATAATAAGCGCAAACCAAATCGGGCTTCTCGAACGCACAGGTATCTTTGAGGTTAGCCGGAATGTCTTGAATGTGCGAAATGGGGTACCTATCGGGTACCGTTGCGTTGTCGGGCGCGCGATAACCTCCACAATGACGCCAGTTTCCTGACTTTTTCGGCAACATATGGGTGGGCCAACGATGCCAATCTTGAGCACGTGCTGACCGTAGTCAACGCTAACGTCCATGCATGGACGGTAATACACGTACAGTTGACCGCTCCTGCCTGAATCGTTCGCGATGGTCCGGTGGTAGGACACTAACCTCCGCACCAGTATCGGTGAGGTGGTAGCGAACTCCCAATTCTCGGTCTCGAGTGAGGAGCATGCGACTTCGTGAGCCAGTAACATCGGACGCCGCGATGTGCCAGCCGGCTAGTTTCCGTGATTCTTTTTGGAGAAGGAACAGATACTGCGGCAGAATTGAGCATAGGTTAACAAACATGCAGACAAACAAACGTGATCGCACGCGGCAAGCGGACGGTAGGCAAAGTTAACTTTGCCTACTGCACGCAGGATCGTAAAGAATTCCTTACGATCTTGTGTGCAACATGAGCCGGAGTTTTGTACAGCAAGCAGACCGGGGTTATCTCCAGGCCGCTATGCCACTGTGGGGCACAAAGCGATCTTCTCCAATGGCTTGAGTCGTATCTTGCTAACTGTTTGTATATGTTTGACGTTATTGATGCGTACTTTACTCAAAGGCCTGGGCTCAGTGGAGTACCCCACTCTACTATTTTTGGTAGTTATCAACGATCTTCCCCTTTCAATCAACCCATCACCCCGTTACCACTATTTGCTGACGATCGTCAACGTCCAAACCTGGTTGTTGACATGTCAACACTAACTAGGGTTATTTTATCCTACAGACCGACCTGAAAATTCTGCTCAATAAGTCTCGAGTGAGCCGTTTTGAAATCAATGCTTGTAAGTGTAAAGTTATGCACATTCACAACTCTATGAACTCCACGTGGTGGTACGTACGTGCCATCGCCACGGTTACCAGACAGTTCGCCACTCCTACCGGTAGACCAGAAGTATCCATGCATTCGTTGAGATCTTGGTGGCTTTTATATTACCGAAGGAATTACAATTTTGTGGCGTGCCCCAATTAAGGAAACTCGTTGAATATTCTCCGAGACAGAATATTCTGTCTCGGAGAGTTTTTGAGTTTCAATATTCCAAAGATGTGAACAAGGATTGCCCGCAATCTCAATCATACTACGATTGACGAAAAGTTCCAGGAAATCGTGGAAGCAACTCAAATGACAAATTTAACGCTCTGATGTAATGTAATTTAACGTTATAAAAGTGGGGAAATTTCCCTTGCTTGAAGCTTCAGTTTAACTGAAAGGCAGAGAATGATTTTCTTTCCGACGACGTAACCGTTGGAAGAACATAAAGTCTATGCTTTCGATAAGGCAGCGAACGTAAAATGAGGTTGCCGGCAATGCTCAACGTAGCGATATATGCCAAAGGCAAGCAATTCAGCGCTATATTTTTGGTTATATTTGACTTGCATGTCCATTCATCGCTGCCGTAATTGTGGACTTTTCCACTCAGATGTGAAGTACGCCGCCAAACGGTGCCCCATGTTCGAACACTTATGTGTGCTCCATTCGTTTTCCCTACCTCAAGAATGGAGCCAGAACGTACCCTGCGCTTTAACACATTGCTTGATGGATGAAACCACTAAGAGCGAACAGGTGTGAAATTCTATTCGACTTATTTACTCGGGGTCTTCAGAAAAAGGTACGTAATGCCTTTGGTTTCTTTGATAGAAGAATGCACCCATTGGTTTGTGTGAGCATCTGGTGTCGTACCGGATGGTTGGGGCCGTTTACCAGGTAAAGTCTTCAACATCTTCAACAAATGTGATATCTGTGAGATAAGCTAGTTTGCGTGTGTGAAGGAACTCATTTTGTTCAGTTACATGAAGAGAAAATTAGCCTCAGGTGAGACTTATCCGCCCCTTCTGCAGCACCTATGCAAGTAGTATATTTTCCACAAATTGGCCTACATCAACAACTACCGTAGTTTTTTTGCGGGACCTGTTTCGTAATCACCGGAGGAGTACAAACAGCAGTTGAATTGAAGGGGACTGACCAATTTATAAACTTAAAACGTTCACGTACTGGGCGACCGTGATTGAAGTTGCTTGGCGAAGAATGATTATTCACTTATATTGGCCATCTGAATACATTCGGAGATAAAGACCGGCCGTTATTTTTCACGAAAATAGCTGGCCGTCTTACCGTCCATCGGCATTCTCCAGCCTATCATTCGTGAAAGTGTTGGAGTGAACAGCATCGATGTTAGCATGACTGGCCCACTTAGGCTTCGTATAAAGCTATTAATACCACAAATGATTAATTGCTATGAAATGTGCACTCGGCACTTAATAATAAGTCCA
>QNGE01002550.1:2652-20167 GCA_008508345.1 Paragonimus westermani
ATCATGTCAAGACCCAACGCACTGTATGAATTGACCTTGAGTAAAAGGTCTCCAACATCAAGCACAGAAAACTCAGCGGTCACGAGTGGTTGCCTGAACTTCTGCAGCGGTAGGACAGGACGTCTGCTCGGGGATCGGACGTTGTAGTAGTACTCCCTGAATAATTCAGCCACAAATAGGGAATCAAATAGAGTCTCCTCGTCCGGCAGTCGTAAAGAAAGAGCTGGAGGTTTGTTCTTTCTTAGTCGTCGCATATGCTTAAATAGAAATTATTTGTTTCCGCGGGCTTTGGGGAGGATCTTCTCTTGTACGAATTTGGTGTTCGCGGATTTCCCGCCTACACCTGTTTCGGACAATGCGGAACGCGCTTAGGTCCTCTGAGTTTCCTGTAAGCTTATGCTTCGCGAGTAAATGTGAACGGTCATCAAGAAGTCGACGTATCCTGCGCGGAGTGGGTGGTCGGTAAGAGAAAGTACACAGTTTGCGTGGTATAAATAAGTCGTCTGCTTCCTGAATTGAGCCTTGTAACGTACGGTATTTCTGGTCAACGGAGTCCAAATCAAGAAGTGAATCTAGGTAGGTTCTCAGGCCGTTAGGATCTGCCTGGTTAAAGTTTCGAACTGTGGACCTTTTTGCTGGTTGTTTTACTCAGTAACAGATAAGAACAAAGGCTAACAGAAAGTGGTCACTGCGTCCAAGTGACGGCTAGATGATCACTTCGTCCACCAAGTGGCTCTCATTAGTGATAGCTAAGTCGAGCAGAGAGGGAATCTGACCAAAAAATGCTGCCTCGGGGCGGTGACGTGCTGTGACCACGCCTTCCGACGTATCAACATCGAATAGGAAGTCGAGAATCCGCTTTCACAGTTTTGGTGAGAAACTGCTATCCAGTTTATCTTTGGTGCATTAAAGTCACCCATAATAAGCGGGTGAGTAATGCGTTGTAAGCCGAGGAGGTTTTCTAGGCTTACTAGAAAGGTGTCGTCGTCAGAGACGTCCGATGAAAGAGAACGGCAAATGACCCGTCACTAAGAATGAGTTTTGGCAACGTAGTGGCAGTCGAAGCCGCAAAACGTCACATTTATCAGAGGAATGGAAGCCAACAATAACCATGGGTGTCGAGAGACACTGCTGACGAAAACCCGCAGAACCCCCCATTCTCCCTCGGGCAGAGTCAGCCCGGTAAATTGAATACCCCGGGACACTCAGTTCACTGTCAGTGATATCACCTGACAGGTCTCCTTGAAGGCTAACAAGTGAGGTTGGGTGTCATGAGTTAACTCTCTGATTTCCGGTAATTTACTGAACAGACTCAGGCAGTTCGTATACATGCATTTGAAAGCTACTTCCTCGTTGAATTGCGCGAGGGAATAGAACGAATGGTGCGAGAAAGAGCCTGGGAAAGAAGACCTAAAATTGAGGAGGGCGGCAGGGCTGGACTCGGTCTGTTCTTCCGAGTTGCTCTGACAGCCCTCCCTCGAGGCTGTGGGCGTGACAACACCGCCTGTGCCCGGGTCAGCGACCCCACAAAACGTTTGACCATCATTCTTGGCGCCGCAACTTGCGACCTCTGCGTCCATGTCAAATTCCGCTGCCTGGGAGGGTGTTTGGAAGTTTTCGCTCACAGAAAATTTGACTTTTTCGTTTGATGGTTGCGGGGTCTGGAAGACATCAATGCGCGGTTTGTAACGTGATTGCTGAAGGAAATATTTATAGTTGTGGGCCAAATTGTTGCTTTTTGCGTTGCAGGAGGCGGCCCTAACAGGCTGTGTATCGACCACGCCAAAACACATCCACTTGGGGAGTTTCGATTGGTTGACTGAGCATACGTTGGCGGAGCGCGTGCGTACGTACGTTCAAATGTGAGAACTTTCGAGGAGATAAATGTGTGGACGTGCATTTGCAGGTTGGGACAGTGAGAGTCACGTAGACTAGACGGCCTTCAACGTGGTGAGTAGCGTGAGAAGGTGATTCGACGGTTACATTGACGTGCAGCACCACACTGTCCCAGATGGGTAGAACGTGAGAATTAAATGAGTCTACTAATGTTCTCCGAGTGGTTAAGCGATCGCCAAGAGGTCTACAGAAAGGATGGGCTGATATGGCTGACAACGTACTAATCTCCAGAAGAAAGCCCACCTCCACAAATCTACGAATCTTGATTGAGAAAAGAGTATCTATAGCCGGTAGTGAATGTGGCTAACTAGTTAGGTTGTCTGATTCGGAATCCACTGCTCCTAACATTTTAGGTACGAGTGGATTCGAGAGGCCAGATGCCATGCTAACGTGGCAACCATTAGCTTTAGTAACCAGCCTTCCTGTTGTCCATCGAGCGGAAGTGACCGCGAACTTACAATCACAATTCGTTGCTCAATCGTCAAAACAACGTAGAAATACAGCCAGACTCAACAGAAGGTGTTCTGTCTGTTTGAAGACCAACCACATGGCCAAGTCATGTAGAGTCCACGATAAATGTCTGAGGTGTGGTTGTGGTGGGCATCATCAGTTTGATATATGATGACGTGTTACCACGTGCGCCCAGGGCAACTGAACAGACCGCAAAATGTGGTGCAACTCCTGCCAGTTCAACCAGTATTCTTTTGGGTTTTGTGCCTTTACCGTTTGTGAGCCAAGCGTGCTCCATTGAGACGTATGCATGTTTGGACGAAGGTTCGGATATCACTCTGGTAGGAGAAAGATTAGCTCGCAAGCTCGATTTACTGAATAATCCTCGTCGACACCTTTTGCATTCTTCATGGTACTCGTATGGTATCATGTCAACGAGTGGTAATTGAAATTCAGTCTCTGGATGAGGACAACACCATCCCTGTACAGTAAGTCTGTACATTTGATAAACTACCGGTTGCGCAGATGGATAGGCCATCCCCGATGGAATCTCAACAGTCGACTCACCGGGCAGGAATTAACTTAGGTGGTATCTCAGGCAGAATTGTGGGGGTTCCCATTGAATGCAATGTTCCCGAGGCTCACTGGGTATTGGAACAAAGATTAGGAGTCAGAAAAGAACCGTATGCCGTTAGAAACGTCCTTGGATGTAGCCCCAGGGGTGCAAGTTGTGCTGCATCCGGAGTGTCCAAATGTGTGATCCATGTGAGTACTCGGTTGTTGTCTTTGCAAGACAAAGTTTAAAAATGTTTGAGTTGGAATTCGTTGGGCAGGGAAATTCGGAAAAGACGCTCTGTTAATCGGAGACAACGGAGCCCTAGTTAAGGCGTAAGCTCCTCTATCTTTTTCGGATGGTCACCAAGAAATATGTTTTCCATTGCGGACTGGGATAAACCAACTGCCTGGCAACCGTGCGATGTGCGAACAGCGTCGGTACTCACCTAAGCGAACGCTACTTAGGGATGCCGTACTGAAATCATAGTATGCGGCTTATAATAATAATAATAATAATAATAATAATAATAATAATAATAATAATAATAATAATAATAATAATAATAATAATAATAATAATGGTATATTTCTTGACGTGAGGAACCCGCTCAGGAGAGAGTGATCAGCGTACAGATTTCTAAGCATATACACATTTGCACACCAAATTTAAAAATTGTACTATGAGTCAGCTATGTGAATAGTGCAACAAAACAGACATTATACGAAGAGAAAATTCAAGTTTAGCAGAAATCTTTGAGCTACATAGTTCTGAGGCGCTAGCATTTAGGATCTGCACAATTCGATGAACTAATTGATTTGTTACATCAGTTGGGACTCCACAAGGTGTAGTGGATCTAAACAGTATATGGAAACTCAGATGTGAATAGGAAGTTGAAATCTGATGAAAAATGAAAACAAATAACTCACAATAGTTCGTGGAGGCACGTTGGTTTAGTATTTCCACTATACCAAATGAGGATTCTCACTGATACTACTTGTCGTGCGTCCCCCAGATAGTCTCGATGTCATGACCGAGATAATTCCAACGACAGATACATAGATAAATAAATAAATTTGGCGAACTAAACGACTGAGTCCGCTGAATTCTAACTCTTCCCAAGATTTGTACGTCACCGACCCTGAACGCGAACAGCAAACAGAACTCGCGAAGTGGGAAGTGTAATATTTTAGATCATTGATTACTCTGTGGATCGATTAACCTCGTTCAAACATCATGTGTACATGTGAGGTTGAAAAAGATGGAAAGGTATGAATAACAATAAAAAATATAAAGTAGAAAATAATTATCACTGGCGTGATGCTCACAGTCGCGCCAAAAAAGGAGTGGTTGGAGGATGGAGGGGATGTATTGGCGAAGAATTTGATGACTATCCCACGTAGATAGTCCCGAAGAAATGTGCAGAAAATTTTGCACGATGTGGGCGAGGTGGCGATGCATATACTTTTGCGGGAAAACCATGGAACTCTCGACCGAACATCATTCTTTGCTCAAATTCCAAAGAATTCTGAGGAGCTCGCGACATGCTCAACCATTGCGGAATTTTGAGTGTCCGGGCGAGGTGGGATGTTTTATCACGCGGGATTTATCAGTGAAACCAAGAATGGAGAGCGGAATCATGCGATAAACAGGAGAACGTGAAACTGACTATGTGAGCTATGACGAACAATGAAGCATGATATTCTGGCATAATTCTCTGTGTCGTTAATAACATTGTGTTAATCGATGAAATATATATCATAAACAAACAGATGTTACCAGATAACACGAGAAGAGGTCGCATTTAAGCTCCCTCTGGTGTACGATTGCTGCCAGATTTAAGCGCAAATTATCTCTGTACGGCCGGTATATAGAATGTGAACAATGTCTGACAATATCGAGAGGTTGCCTGCTGGTCTATCAGTGGAGAAGAAGGAAGAGTTGCGACTCAAGGTTATTATGCAGTCATGAGACGAACAGGTTGATTTTTTTCGAACAATTTTATCATGCTCAGCTTCTGTGTGGTAGTTTACAAGCTGTCAACAAGTACGGGGTAAGAGCGTAACGGGATGATTAGGTTATTACTAACGGGCAGGTGTATACTGACACCTGTAGGTATTGACTGTAGACATGTTTTCTTGTTCATTGGAAAGTTTAAAAGTAATAGATCTACTCTGAAATCGGTAGTTTCGGTCGGTTCGAGGGGTGCGTGTAGTTGCATCACGCAACACAGAGGGTTTTTTGACAGATGTCATTAGGTCCGTTTTCAAAGATAACGTCCTCAGACAAGTAGAGCTTGAAAATGGACATGACGTTCGTCATCGTTAGAAAAGTTTCTGTTTCCTCTGAATTGGTGTATATTCTTGCTGGATCTAATTGCATACGGCAGTTTGTTCCAAATGTAGGAGTATTTTACTAAGAAAAAATTTGAACGCACTTATTCTGGGATTTAATAGCTGTCAAGGTGAATTCCTTGTTTCTGAGGTCATACTTCGGCCTGTGTTGTGAGCGAGTCGCGAAGCTGATGGTGAATTTACTGTCATGGACCAGATTACACATGAGCGCAAGGTTAAGCTTGAGTCGTCGTAACCAGAGAGGATCGAGTGCAAGCGTCTGGCAGCGTTCTCTGTCGATCAGAGAAGATGGATAACCCGACAAGCTTTTCATTAATGTACTTTGGAGGCTTTCCAGAGTTAGCCTATCAGACTTGTGCAGGTGGTCATATATGTACGTGCATTACCCAAACTGGGGTCGTACACATAGTTTATAAAGGTGTAACCGTGCAGGAGGTAGGAAGAACGAGTGTTTAATGTAACTTATCGTCTGTCTGGTTTTGGCGACTAGGAACGATATATGTTCTGCGAAGTTGAATGAGATTGAGTAGCGCATCCCCAGGTCACGTACTGAGTTGGCGACTGATATGCTGTGACCGTCCAGCTTTATAGAGCCATCTGGTACATGACAACCATGCACAACGATGGTGGATTTATTGGTTGAAAATTTCATCAGCCAAGTTTGACACCAAGTCTCTAACGACATGAGGTCCTTCCGTATATTTTCTAAACGTGGATTTGGATTGCCAGGAGGGAAGCTGCAAACAAGTTTGATATCATCAGCGAATAGGAATAGTTTACGATGCATGATAAATTGAAGTATATGGTTTGTATATATAAGAAAGAGCAACGGTCCCAGAACACTTCCTTGTATCACCCCACTAGTGACTGGTCTGGGCGTTGAGCTATTGTCTCTTATTTTCACTGTTTGTGCGGTATGAGGATAGCCAGCTGAGCCACAACTCGCGTGTAACAAAGAATGCTATTTTGAGCAGAAAACGCATACGAGGCACACGATGGAAAGCCTTCGCCATGTACAACAGTATAATGATAATCGCCTCACCGGCGTCAGTGGATTTTATCACATGGCCGAAAAATTCTAGCCGGCATGTCATGCAAGAACATTTGTTGAGAAACACATACTGGAGTGGCTGATAAGGTTTTGTGAAAACAACAATTCGCCCATGCGGCACTTTATTATCCTTTGCAACACCCTAGAACAAATTGAAGTATGGTTAATGGGACGATAATTGCTGACTTCAAGTCGCGAGCAACCTTTACGGCGGGGCTTAATTGTAGAGTTTTTCCACTGAAGAGGGAAGGAACCTGATGTTAGAGAAAGTGTATAAATATTAAACAGAACTAGAGGGATGTCTTGCCCTCCGTATGTTAGAGCAACAGTGTGAATATCATCAGGACCATGCATCAACAGGGATATGGCTTAGGAACGTACTTGTACTTACAGGAGGAGGTGGGGGCAGTAAGTGATCTTTGATGTTGAAGGAAGCAGCAAAATATGAATTAGAAACCTCACAGATTGTTTGAGAATCATCTACAGTGGTTTTTGTCCAGCAGTGTCACTACTGAGATGGCAGGGTCTCTTCCATTATTCCTGCGTTTCATTAACTGCATCAACTGCGAGCTCTTATCTGTGCTCTGAGGCGCACGTTCTTCTTCTCTCATGCGGAGCATTTTGGTTCTATATTCAATTGCACTGAAAATTTTATGCATTTGCATGATGAGAAAGGAGTGGCATGTTTTTCGGTACCGTGATTTAGGACATTTGAGCTTTCTTTGCTTCTTCGGAGTGAGAATTATGCCATTGCCGTACACATTACGGTGTTTTGACTTTTGCGGGGCTAAGATGTTCACGCAAGACCTGTAGTGTTCAATAAGTGCCTCGGTTGCATTACTAGGATCAGAGGTAAGAAAGAACGTGTTCCATTCCAGGATCTCAGCAGTGTGGTGAACACGTTCCAGTCGAAGAATTTAGTTTGACGGTAGTGTATGACGGTCGACTCTTCAACAGCTTTTAGGTCGACCATGAAGCTGACTATGTTGTGATCACTTCCTGGAAATTGTTCCAAGACGGATACAGAGGCAGAAGGGATGCCTGTGGTAAAGACGAGGTCTAAAGTGTGGTCGTGTCTAGTGGGCGCTAAAACATGTTGGCGCCATCCATTTATTTGGACACATGCAAGGAACTCAGCTTGACTTGCGGGGGCAGTGGAAGAGGTCCATGAGATATTGGGCATGTTGACGTCTCCGTCAATTATTTTGTACTGCGTGGGTAAGGTTGATACCTAGTTCACTCCATTAATAAGTTTAGGCAAGTCATCCTGAGTGACGTTAGGTGGTCTATAGACACATCCTAAGAGTATCTCACGGGAAAAAGTCGACACTAACAGCCACAAGGAGTCATCTGTCATACCAAGGCGTGGCTCATCGAGTATGGTTGTAGAATATTGCTCCCTCATGTAGAATAAACATCCTCCACCTCGTCTTACATCACGATTTCTGCTGAACATGTGATAAACTATAACGGTCACATCAGCAAAGGCTCTACAAGAAAGGTTTCCCCCAAAGCGTTAATCGCGCCAGACGGTGGTATCTACTACATCACCGGGTACTTAACCTGAAGAAGGATATGTTACGAATACTGTTTCATTAGGCTGCCGTGTATCAAGGAGTGTCTCCTAACGAAGTCTTGCTGCAAGGGCCTGAGTTGACTGATAATCTTATTGGAGTGCTTCTCCATTTTCACAGGCACGCCAGGTACTGAGGAAATGTTTTTACAGGTCCTAGTTTCCAGATTGTGGCAGGTTAGCTTTACGCTTCCTGCGATGGAGCTAACCTTCTTTGAATGAACCTTGTGAGGTAAATGAGTTGAATGTTCACCCTTTTGTTACCACTTCTTCACTTTTCTGTACAGGCCTGGCGCTCCAACGGATAGCTACTGGCCATGCACAGGGTTTGATGCCCTAAACAATATCATCTATAAAGGTGAACTTATGTGTGGATGATTGTTTGTTACCGGTGAAAACGACTGAGGAGGTTGTCTGCTGTATACGAACTTCGCACACTGCCCCGGAAGAGTGGGTTTTGCCTTACAAAGTGGGCATCTAACAGGGCCGAGGTTGTTGCACATATGCCTTAGGAGGATAGACTGTACAGAACGGTTAGCTTAGAGTTGAGGTGTTTTGATCAACAGACTCTTAGGCGCCGTATACAAAGAGAGGTGTGTGAGATGTGTAGCTTCCTTACATGACTCTTTGGGAGTGGTTGATCTAACGTTACGTCCAGCTCGTAAGTTGCCATAACACATTTGTGGTCGGGGTCTTGGTTGGAATAGTTTAGTAAAAGAGACCAGTCGCCTAACTTATGAGAATTGGCTGACGAATATTTGAGTTGTTGAACCAATTAAGCTGTCCCGTGTTTCTCCTGACATGTCCACAGTCGTGGGGTTAGAATTACACTTATTTCGTGATGCACCGGAGATAAGACACGGTGTACTTTGTCATAATATGCTGAGAGCGTCGGTTGGTTCGATTAAGTGCTCCTTCGCCCTAGGCAAATCAGACGTGGCTTCCCGCAAAATATTTACCACCCAGACATTCGGCCTCACGGCGGCCGTCCTCGCAGCCAACCTGATGCGGCTGGTTGTAGACGAACTGAGAATGCTTACTGACCGCGTAGTTTCGTGGACGAACTCAATTGTAATAGTGCAATATACTCGCAGTACCTCGTCGCGCTTTACAAAATTCGTTGCAAGCTGAGTGGGATTAACACTTGGGCATACAACTATGTTGCAGCGGAGACATGCCTTCCGAGTTGAACTGGACCGGTGCAGCATCGAGAGAAGCTCCACATTTATCCTCACGTGAAACGGGTTATTAGCTTCAGGGGCCGACATTTCTAGAGCATTCGGGGAACAGCTGGCCAACGTTATCATTTTCTAGTGCACCGATAGAATAGAACGGTGGGTTTAGCCATGTTCTGACAGTTAAAGCGGTGCATGCAGTGAATCCAATTTTGGAGTGTCTGGTGCCACGATAATCTAAGTGGTTAAAATTAGTAAGGGCAGATGCATAGCTCTCTCGCTTCTTCAGGTTCGTTGGTTCACTAGAGTCCGGAAGCCGATGAGACCCGGTGGAGTCAGGACTACTGTATGTATTTGAACTGGAACGAATAACCAGTAAGCTGATCATGATTGTCTATGAAAAGTGTTTTTTAAATGACCTGAAATAAGTCAAGTATAACCCCAATGGCAGGATACGTATTGACCATCTGTCTAGGTTGATACCAGTACTAATAGATGGTCCATTGTGCCTTGAAAGGGCAGCAAGTAGTAGCGCCAACAAAGACGACACAAAGCCCGTCATTATTCTGTCATACGGCACAGTCACAGAGCGTGTAGGTAAACATCACCACGAGATGGAAGGCCACATGGGTGCCACACATGTACCTGCATCCATTTGGTCGAAAATTTGGTCGTCAGAGGGGAGGGCGGTTGTTAGGCGTGCAGATAATAAGTTCTACATGTGCGGATTGATCTTTTATAGGCCATATGAGAAATCAATGGATCCACTATCAATAAGTAGGGTGACTGCCGAAGGTCATTCATTCCAGTATACTGGAATGGACTATTTTGGGTTCCTCCGATGCCAAGATAGAGGCGAACACAAGTGTTACCACCGTATGTTTAGTTGTTTTCAGACTCGTGCTGTCCATTTGTAGGTTGCCCATTCATTGTTCGCTGATTTGCTCATGATAGCACTTATTAGATTTGTCTCTGGACGAAGAGCTGCGGGTGATATGTGTAGCTACAAGGGCACCAACTTTGTGGGGGCAGATTTGAAGCTGGATAAGAATTTGTAAGCTTTGAATAAGAAAAAGATTGCTGACTACTTGGTGATTCGTAAAGTTGACTGACGTTTTAACCCTCCGAGGCCAGCCATCGAGGTGCAATACGGGAAAGAATGATGAGAACTATCCGGCGGTCACTCACCCCAACCACTCACCAGCAGATTATGAATGAGCAGGCACTGCTCAGTTACATAATATAGGTGGAACAAATAATTAACAGTCGTCCGCTTTTGCCCGTCTCGGAAGGTAGTGAGACCGAATGATCTGTCATTGCTTAGGTCGAAGTGGGGTTTTTTAAACGAACAAGTGACATTACCAGAGCGCTATAATAAGGGTTGGAGAAAGAAAGAACATCATCTCGCATGCGTATTTTGGAAACAATGGCGACGTGAATACCTGCTGCATTTCAAGCTTATTACAAGTGGTTCACTACCTCACGTGATTTGCAGGTGGGGGACGTTGTCCCCCCTTGTGATGCACCACAAGATGTTTGTAGCGTAATACAAGGGATGACAGAAGGTAATTCTGATAGATGAGGAGCTGTTCTAAGGTTTCCAGTGCCCTATCTTCCAATGGCCTTTGCGGGTTTGCGCAGTAAGCTCAAGTGGATTACGGGGCCCGGTGTTGGATCTGTTGAATTTTGTCTGGTACGTTCGTCGTTCTTGTTTGTCACGATGGGAGCAACAAATTCGCTGAGACGTTTTTGAGTTGTTTGTAGAAAGGCAATACTAAACTTGACTTTGTTATCCTCCGCTGTGTACAGTAAACCATCATGATGAACTTCGTACCATAACCGTACAGTGCTTGCCTCCCTCCCCTTATAACTATCATTCTTATCTATTGAAACCTTCTTTCTTGGTGTTGTCCAACACGTACTCACCTTAGTTTGCACCTGATTGCTTTTATGAGCCCGTTTCCAGTTGACTGGTGGCCATTGGTGGACTCGTGTTTGGTTACTCCATTTTGAACGTCTTCCCCTCAGATAAGTTGTGTATCCGACTGATTCACATTTAGGGTAAGATAGCACCTTTATTGTAGTCTTATCAATTGGTACCGTATGAATTCCGATCTTTCGGTCGTTTTTTCTAACGTTTTCTGGACTTGGAAGGTATCCCCGTTAAGTCGGCCACGTGAATGAGCGTTATTGCAATCGTCGAGTATGCGTTACTGGATGAATTATCCTGACTCGCTAGCGGCAATTCAAGGTATACACGGACTTCAAGTCCATCTTCTTTGTACATGTTCTAAGTATGGCTCATGCGTTCACTCTGCTGGATTTGCTGGTAAGCGACAATTTCACATTTTTTGCAATCTGGGTAATCCGTGCACAGTAAAGCACATGAATAAAATGATGTTTATTCGGCAACTGTTTCGTGAACACGCGATATAACGAACGCTACGCTGAGGTGTGAGTGGATTATATGGGTACAACGAACCGTTCAAAAGAGGTGTTTCCCAGGGGAAGTCGGCAGCGAGGGCGGGTATGTGCGTTATATGCGTCTGACGGTTAAAAGTTTTCCAGATCACAGAAATATCACCAGAGGGCACAAATAATTTGAAGACAGACGTCGTGTTTGATTAAGTCGAGATAGCTTTTCAAACTTTTTTTAAATCAATGACTGTTGTTATCTGACCTGATTTCATTCGGAAGTTTCTTCCAAATGTTGAAGGAGTGCGCACTGGAAGTAAGGAATTAACACAGGCTATATGCCCGAATGTGTGCAGGCCGGAATTTACAGGATGAAGTTCCGTTGGAATAATTCTGTCCGAAGTCTCCAAAGAGTCACTCGGACTTGTTTTGACGCTACCTGCAAAGACTGGCGCAGGGAAATTACAGGATAAATGGGCTGAAACAAAACACTACCATGCCAATCCTAAGAGAGTCTTTCTAGACTGCTCATTGCATGAGCGACAGAAAGCGCCACCAGATTGCCAAACACAAGGTCACGCACCAAGGCTGATCCCTAACTTCAGACTAACATAAAATTCCTTGTCCCTGCTCTCAAAAGGGGAGCAGTGTTCCCTAGTGGATCAACTTGAGCACTCAAATCAGAGGTGGCTGGCTCCATCTCCTTGGGTGGCCAATTGTCTGCAGAGTTGCACGGGATTGGACGAGTAGTTCCCAAAGTTATTACGGACCACCACTTTTCCACTAGACCCACGACCATTTCACCTCAAAAAAGTTAAGTTAAAACTTATTTTCTTCACGAGATTTGCAACCCCGTGAGCCTTCTGGGATCACCTCAGGATACAAGAAGGCTCAAAATCGGCCTTTTCCAGCCGTCCTTTGATCGACAGGTTCTGGGCCACTCCGTCCATAAACCCATCCACATTATCAAGGGTGCGAAACTGTAAACCATCACCCAGAAACTTCGAAAACGGAGGCGGTTCAGAAGCCATCGGCTTTGGGTCAACATAAGTGGACGAAGCGTACCACACGAACCCTTTCATACACTCAGGCAGTGATGAAACGACCACTACTCTTCGAGAAAACCCACGAAACCTTTCCGCCGGTCACTCACCACTCCTTTTCTACCGAGGCTGCTCTCTCAATTGCGCGTATACTAACTGTCTGAATCTTCTAATCAACCGATCCGTAATTAAACATTTGGTCCATGACGCTAGCCCCCACATTCTTGCTTTAGCAGTGGTCTGGCTTCTCATGGATATAACTGATGATGAATTGTGTGTTCCTGGGTAGTCTTTGTACCGAACGGACTGTTCTCGTGGACGCATGGGGGGCCGCGTCGTCTTTAAAAGCCAGGAGGTTCCGGTGCCAACTGTCATGGAGAAATTCACCTCCCTGGAGAAACGTGAGACACTTGTTCAAGCTGCTCAATCGCTGTCGTGACACGCTCCTTGTCGGTGTTTTCACCCTTTGCCGTCGTATAGAACGTCCAACGACGAAACCACTCTTGCCGTCCTAGACCGCATCACGTCTACACGATGTTTCCCCCGTCTTCTTATTTTGGGTGACCAGCACACCCATACTAAGCTGCACAGCTGCTCCTCCTGGTTTCCGAAATCTTTAAAAATGTTGACCCATGAGAAACCCTGAGAAGCAGGATGTCAAACTACCTACAAGTTACCGTCCAGGACAGGCAACCATCCTGGCTTTATCCGGTTATCACGAATTTAGTGCGTCTAGTAGATAGAGTGATGACGAAACCACCGCTTGATGATAGTGACCACTTTATACTGGCCCTTGAATTTATCTGTTACTGATTTCGAAAGGCCGTAACGGAGACCTTATTTCAAAATGTCCACGGATTGGACTTTAACAGACCAAACACACTCGGTCTTCTCTCTGACTCAGTGAACTGTGTATTTGAAGCTGCCACCCACGATGTTAATGTGGTACCTGGTGTTCACGAACTGCGGAAGTCCTTCTCTCAAGCGCCGCTTCCGCGGGACATACGCCGCCTTCTTGACGTACGTTTTCGTTCATCCTCAAAACAGGAGCTAACGTATAAGTTGAAGGATCTAGAGGCCTTTTGCTTTGTACAAAACAGGGGGATACAGGAAATCTGTCAACACACCCAAAAGGTACAGTCAAAAATCCCACTGATAGACAGCGAAAATAATAAGTTTCCGTTAACTTTCCGTTCCAGAGTGAAACTGGGCCCCTGGCGCTTTGTCCGTGGTTTTTCGTCTGGAAAATCCCTTCAACCCCTGAGCGCTAGCTGAATTGTTCAGAGAATACTACTCAGCAGTCTGCAATGATGCACCTCCAAACTGACGTCCGATTCTCCTTGGGAGAAAATTCCCATACTCACCTTTGGCAGCTAACTTCTTCGTGCACAATGTTCAGGATATCATGTCTAAGAGCAATCTTTATATTGCTATATGACCAGATGCGATCCATCCCCGGATCCTCAAAGAAGCAGCCCTCGGTTTGACGGTAACCCCCCATAATCTGTTTGATTGGAAACTTCGCATCGTCACTCTCCCACAGGCATGGAGGTAGGTCACTGTCACACTTAGATTTACTACAAACGATCGACAATCACCTACTAGTTACTGGTCGGTCAGTCTCACCAGGCTCCCATGCAAGATTCTGGAGCGTCTGGTAAAAAGCGCCACCTTTAAGCATTTCCTCTCAAACGACCTTCTCTCCCCTACTCAGCATGGCCTTCTTCCCGACCAGTCATGTATAAGTAACACGTTAATCTTCACTTATGGTCCGAGAGAGGTGGGAGACGGTGGTTGCAGCTCGGATACTATCTCCTCAGACCTTGACAAAACCTCTGACCTTGGTCCACACCGTGGACATCGGTGACCTTCTCGACCTTATTTCTAGCAACACTGTTCCTTACTCCGTCGACGCAAAGTTATGGAGCGCTTGTGATTTTACTTCGTAGTAAACTGAACTCGGCAGTATCAAACGCTAGTTGGATGACTGAAATCTTCCTTCAAACAACAGCAATTGTGCACATCTCGCTAGAAGGGGACCCCGAACCTATTTTTGACGCATAGTGCACAAAGCGTAACATAACACGGACGCCGATATTCAAAATCACCTGGGGATATGGCCTTCTGCTGGTTCGTATTCCTCTAATCACCACCAGCTGGCCGCCAAACAGGCATTCGTGGCTCGAGATAGTGTAACAAGTCTTTTCCCGTATGGACAGCATGCCTTTCAAACGCTTCACAGGGTCTATGCAAAGCTGCTGCTTTTATGTACTAATTAGGTGGTATACATCGGCTTGAAGAAGGACGTATTTGCCATTCAATATGTCTAGCCAGTAGCCATCAAAGTGGTAGCCGGCTCGTTGGATTCATCCTAGGAGTCGCTTTTTGGTATTCTTGGCCACCACTCACTTGAACTTGGAATGGAGCGGTGACTTAATCCTGGCATGCTTTCTTCAGCGCAGTGCTCGCGCAGCAATTATTGTAATCTGGTGCTGACAAAAGTCGAAAATATCAGGGCAAAAGGTGTTATAAGCCTCTATCATAGGGTTGCAAAACACTGGAACAACCTTCCATTGGAGGTTTTCCTCCTCTCTTCTAGAAGCCGCTTCGAACTGTCTTTGGACCCCCGCCTACTGAAGAGAATGTTGGATTAGTATTTTGCTGTTCTGTTAGATTGTTATCTTCCCTTGTTCTTAGTGCTTTCTGTAACCCCAAAAGCGGTGCTACACCCGTTTCCAATGACTGCCTTTCAGAGGAACAGAAAACCGTCGGACATCGAAATAGACAAACTGACTGGATTCGGTCAGTTCGGGCACCCAGCCTCGAAACTGTGTTTAAATCATGGAAAAACGCTCGATGAAAATATTCATAGGTATACTTTTGCGCTTGTCCATTGCCGCTGCAGCTGTTCTTCGATGTTACCACATTGTGACCATGTTTACAGTTTGATTAACTAGGCCACTACCAACCCCCAAGATCGGTGATGTGCCTCGTTTTCAATGTCTGTCTTTCAGTGATTCAGCGATTCAACGATTCGTACACGGGTCCGAGGCTGGGGCCCAATCTACCCGGATCCACTGAGTTTGTTCGTTTCGATGTCCGGAGGTTTTCTGTTGACCTGAAAAAAAAAACTGAAAACGGGGTGTAGCACCGCACTTTGGGGTTACAGAAAGTGCCAAGAACAGAGTAAAATAACTATCTATCAGAACATGGTAAATTACTAATCTAACGGTTTATTAAGTAGGTGAGAATCCAATAACACTTTGAGACGGTCCATAGAGGGACAGCTAACAATCTCTAGTGGAAGGTCGTTCCAGTAGTTGATTACTCTACAAGAGAAGAACTGCTGTCTTAGGAAGGTCAGAGGCCGAAGCTTATGGAGCTCCAGACCAACCGAAGCTCGCTTGACACTTGGGAATAAAAACCGACCGGATCCGAGCACTTGGGGTCTCTGCTTCAAACCAGTGAATCAATCATAGAGTCGCTGAATCCTGGTAACTGAACCCAACTAACCTCGAACGCATTAAGAAATCGCTGAAGATCACCGAAATCTCATTGGTTGGTAGATTTCGCGTGAGGTAGTGGCAAATTAGCTGTGTCCGCCCGTTGGTGCGTGGGTGGTGGTGGTGGTGGCTTTTCTTGTGATGATTCCAGGAGTACAGAAATGAGGTAATTGGCTTAGCCCACTTCGAAGGTTGCAGAAGCGTTAATATCTTTCCTTTCACAAGTTAATCGACTGATTTTCCGAGGGGCTCACGTAAGCCAGGAGGAATGATTTGCCGTTTCATAAAAACCGGATTACGTTTGAGTACGGTCGAAGTTGGTTTAATATGCATACTGCCGGAAGGTTTCGAGCACAAAAGGAGTAGGCTGCACATTTTTGAGTCGCGTGCATCCGTAACCTGAAACGGGGATGTTCAAAATTTGGTATTAAACCAACAGTCTGTCTCACGGTCAATGACGAGAAAGTGGCAGTTGTTGACACTGGACTGAGAATCAAAGAGTGTGAATTGACAAGAGGCAAGAACCGTTAAAGCACATCCAATGACGCCTTTGGCAGAAACTTTAGGAGGTTCTATAGTTGCCGTCTTCAGGCACTGAGAAATCAGTAGGGATAAGTGATTCAGCGCTACCAGTATTCACAGTCAATGGATGTTCAGTAGTGAAAAGCGAAACCCAGGATACCACAGCCAAACTTAGATTGTGTAAAAAGTGACTTCGAACTGTAAAAAGGGGACACATGTGGAGAAACTGGCCATATTCAGTGCACTTGTGACACTTGGCGTTCTGAAGTCGAAAAATCAATCAACAACATTTGCTACCACATGATTTACATCCGTTACACATCTAGGTAGCATTGGAATCAGGCACGGGTTGGTTATTACCAATAGGATTCCGAATATTGACCTTTTCTGGCCTCCGCCTTTGTTGGCCTTCTGGTTTCTTCACGTTGTTCTATAAAATCATCGTTTCATTTTCTGCATCAGCTTTAACATCCTAACACTGTTCACATAATGTTCTAGCTGACGGGATAGTGGGATTTAGAAGTAGCAAAGGCTTCTGTTGCAGATCGCGCGTAATTTCCCCAGCGGCCGAGCAGTCACGAAGTTGGGTTTGTAATTGGTCTTCGAAATTACAGCGAGCTGCTTGAGTCTAGATTTCGACAATGAACTACCTGCTATCTTGATTTTCTTTTCCCAATGAGCTTATGAAAATTGGCTCGTTCAGCCTTTTCAAAATTTACAGATTGAACATGTAAGACCTGTGTTTTCCTGGAGTGTTTCGTAGTGGGAAGAAATAGATAGACCAGTGATTTATAACTTTTTCACCAAGCTTTGTGCATCTTTACCAAGTACGATGATCATCATCATCGTCATCAAAACAGCCATGAGCCTGACCAAAAGGTACTGTGGCTCGGGCCGCCGCTCACCTCAACAGTGACGTGGAATATCCTAAAAGGAAAGAGTACTACGAAGGACAAAAAAGATTGAAGAAGACTAAATGG
>QNGE01002550.1:53651-69606 GCA_008508345.1 Paragonimus westermani
CTTCCCGTCCCCTTCTTTCTTCCTTCTCTGTCTTCCTATACAGGGTTTGATTTTTCTTCATGGTTGTGTGGCAGTTAAGCATTGGTATGAACCACTGATGTATTGCTGTCTATGATGATGATAACATTTCGTTCAGTCTCATCAGTCACAAACGTAAAACATGCAAGCCAGATATAACAGACAAATAGAGGTAGACACGGTATGGACACATACAATCTCACCACGTATTATGTCATCATCGCCACGGAACCCTATCGGTTGTTTCAATTACTTTTCTGCACATAGCGCCGGCTGGTGAGTTCTAATCAACTGTAATGTAGGCATTCCACTTGAATATCATAAGGATCTCACCTAACTGTGCATAAAAACCTCAGATTCACTTTCGGAAAATTTTTTTATACACAAGTGTACAGGGTGGCTATGAGTAGTCCGTTAGGTGGAACGTCATCCGACATCTTATTGGGAATGATAGGACGGCAAATCTCAGATCATATTGTTAAAGCATTAGTGTGTAAATGGTACGTTGATAATATTTGGATTTTTACGAATGCTGATCACTTTGATTTGTTTTTTAACCTATCCTTGTCTCACCAAAAAGAACCAAACGGCAGTTTAGCTTTGTTGGATGTACTTATCAGCCGGCGTGAGGATGGAACATTACGGCAACCGGTCCATCGCAAAGCAACATGGGGGGAACAATATCTTCAGTTCTTCAACTTTGTCCAATAGTACACAAGCGGGGTTTGGTCAAGAATTTCTTTTCATAGAGCCAGGTGTGTTTGCAACCTTGATAAGCTGCAGACGGGGGGAGAGGTACTAAGAAAAACGTTAGTGACAAACGGATACCCTGAAAAGTTTATAGATGCTTACAGCATAATGATCAAATCAGTGAGCTAGTTCAAACAGTTTAAAAACAAGCTATATTCTCACTTTTGCAATTCAAATGGGGATCATTTGGCAAACGACATCAGGCACAAACTGAATTCTGCCCTATCCCGCACGTGTGCGGCCGCCCAATTACGTTTGGTTCAAACTAACCAAGGACCCCTTTCTACACAATCGCGAACACAGTTTGTCTGACTATTCTGTTCCTCACGTTACCTATTAGTTCACTTGCAGTTGTGGTGGCATTTACATAGGCAGAACAGAGCAACAACTATCTCAGCGAATGGTAGAACACATCCCGAACTGGTTAAAACGACCCAAATCAGTGAATCTGTTGCTCGAGGCCCTGCATCATCGATTGTCAGACACCTCATGATAACAGGTCACCAGACTGACCCATTTAGATCATACAAAATACTGTTACACCATCAGAACCCGAAACTACTGGCCTTTGGAGAAGCCAGGTTAATTAGAACTCACCAGGCGGCGCTATGTGCACAAAAGTAATTGAAACAACCCATAGGGTTGCCGTGGCGGTGATGACATAATTTGTAGTGCGACTGTATGTGTCCATACTCTGTCTATCTCTATTTGTTTGTTATACCTGGTTTGCATGTTTTACGTTTGTGGCTGATGAAAGTGAACGAAATGTTAACATATCGCACCATGTCTTCTTCATGCACTGATGAGGAATTTAACTGAATGAATCTAAAACTACAAAAAGAGCGACGTTACAGTGCATCCGGGTTCATTAACGGATCCACGGCATAACGACTGAACCGAACTTGTGCCCGGATGATGTGATAATAAGAAAGAACCGCCATAATTGTGCGTTATCTTTAAGCGTACTACGCATTGATACATTGATGTCAGAAATTATGCTCATATCACGTGTCTCATTTAATTGTGATGGGTCGCATGAAAAACACCCAACAGTTGTCAAGCTGTAATGCCTAAGCGTCTCAGTTCAAATCGTGATGACTTAGGGATAGTTGTCCATAGCGGCAAAAACACATCGAGTGATATCACCTACGAACAGGATACATCCTCGATGTCATTAGCACGATCGTTCGCTATTTGTTTACGTCAATGTTTGCTTATCTGGCTAGATTGGAGAGCCTGACACAGTAAGCTCTTGTACAACGTCTGCAATCAATTGTAACGTTTTACTCTTCATTCACTGCTCTAATTCAACAACGAGATCCACTTTGTTCCGAGCACTATCTCAATGTATCCGCACTACGCTGGATCAATCCGTTCTTCAGAAAAATGATCAGAGAGCGCATCTCGCACATCAGATACGTAACTGACCGGACGTTATGTTGAAAGTCAAGTGTCTTTCACGAGGCGATGTGAGCAGGTCGATACAAGAAAACTAAGGAGCTTGTACTTTTTAGATGAAAATGCAACGTACGTCGAAAGCTGAGAAAAAAAAAATCAACACCGAGGATGCGACGAAGCAAAAAGCGTTGTGCCTACAGACGTTGCCTTGTTCGCGACGATGTTCCTCTTAATCAACTTATTATGAACACAACAACCATGTGCACCAGTTTGCACAGCTGACACGTATCTGCACCTCCTGTCAATCGGACGGCGCTGGTAACCTTGTCAAAACACCTTCCTATACGTGCCCCACTAACGTCCCCATATTCCGGTCTGTCTGACGCTCAGGACAGTCATCAATTTCAATGTACGAATCGGTCTCTTCATTTCGCGCTGGTGGATAACATACAACACAAATAGAAACGATCAGAGATCTACGAAAGATAAACAATTATCTGATTTATCGTTGAAAGCATGAGGCTGTGGACGAAATGAAAACAAAACACAACAAACGGAATACAACGGTGGAACACTTCGAATGGCATATCTATCGATATCTTTGATGTCATCAGCACATTTGCCAAGTTGATTTACAACCAATTCGTCGCCCAAACTGAATCTGCGTGGTAATCAATCGATTCAGTTTCCGTACTGTTCTTGTACAGTCGAGTACTTTGACTATATAGCTGTAGTTCTTCGTTATAAATTATTGCTTCTACGCAGTTTTCCATCTCGTGGCTATCGTCTCTGGTCATTCTAGCAAACAATGATCATCCGAGAGACACACATGAAATAAGAACGCAAACAGTGTGCTAGTTTTATGCCGTGGACTGATTGACCGAAAGGCGAACACCGAGTGCAATACGTCGGTAAGACCGTATCTAACGTGCAAACAGATGTCAAGATGAGCCCGCGATCGACAAGAGTGTACAGTGCAGTACAATGATGGTAATGATTGACTGGTGGAAAGCGTTGCAAAAATGGTTAAAGTGTGTGCGTTATAGAGGAGCAGATCCATCATTTTCTCTCCGTATTCACACAAACAGTGATTCTGATCATGTGACAGGATCTTACATCAGCCTCTAACGTAGTCGTAATCAACAAGTTCTGATGATATATGGTTATGTCTGATTCTGACGATCTCTTTGTAGTCATTGCGTTCTGTCTTACGACACATTTTACTGAGACCTCCTGAGCAGCAATAATGGAAAATAACTGTTGAGCACACCGCTAATATTGTTTCAGTGAGAATATTCCGGAACAAATAATGAAGTTTGCCTATAGAAATTCTTACTTGCTTTTCCCGTTCAGCTCGTTGTTCAGCTAGGTCCAAATTGTGGCGCAATGCATCACGTTCCGTTTGCATTTGTATTTCCAGCTCCTGGTTGGACAATTCCCGATGATCGACCTCAATGCGCCATCTAGCGACCTCCTCACGTAAGATGTCACACTCGGCCTGAAGAGTGCTCAACTGCCGATTCAAATCGTTTCCAACATCCTCGGTCATTTGGGAACCAGCCGGCTGTTCCTCATCAGATTTCCCTCTACTCCTCAGAGAAGCAATTAGCTGAAAGTAGACGAAAAACACTCGTGTAATCATATGCACAGATTCACCGACTCATTAATGGATAATGCTGTTCAAATTGGCATGCGTACTCTTACCTTGTCTTTCATCGTTAAAATATGTGAAGCTTTCTCCTTGTATTGGTCAAGTTCTTGTGTAATGCGGACCGTTTGTTGTTGCGCAAGTTGCACGCGCTTTTCGGCCAATTCGTTCAGACGACGACATTCATGAAGCTCAACATTTAAGGTGGCCTATGCACAAAGATACAAAGATAAACCATAAAATGATAGAACTGAAACACAAAGAGCAAATATGGTGAGGTCGAGGATTGCGAATCTAGTAGCACTTGTTCCTCCATAAGTCAGTCCAATCATGTCAATACTGTAACTGTAACTTGACATCTTTGAGCGTAATACAGAACAATGGTGAATACTGCCGTCTAATGCACACTACCATCTGGCACTTGCTCACGAGTCGTATGCTCGATTCCTTGACAAGCGTGGCGCTGATGAGTCTCAACAAGATCGAAACATCCGTCCATCACTCCGTTGGTGTTCACTGGGATTAACTGTTCGTAAGGTGGTGCATAAACCCCAATCTAGAGAAATTACAACAGACACTGATAGAGAATTAACGTGTCTAATTTGCGATGCAAAAATCCAGCAAGGAGACTCGCATCAAACTGGCATTAGCCGAACATAAAATCCCCAGTCGCAAACTACCAATCTAATAGGCGATTTCCAGGAGAGACAATAGCATAACAATCTCTCAAAACGCCATAACAAAAACAATCTATGAGTCAACTAACCAGAGCTGCCTCCTTCGATTGCAGTTGCTCGCGCACTACGTTCAATTCCAACTCGGAAGGTGAAGGCTGATCGATCGTGAATTCTGATTTTGCTGAGGCAGCAGATATCTCTGACTGCTTCACAGTCAGTTGTAGTTCTCGAACGCGAAAATCAGAGTCACGCAACTGGTTCTCCAAACGTTCTATCTAATCAAGAAAGTAGGTCAGGCAGTACAATTAGTAGACAAAGATCGCTTGACAGATGAACGTTAAGCCACAATTACTCGGTCAACATACCCTGAAGCAAACACAGATGGCGTTTTCAAGAAAAGGTATTTAAGTGTAAATTTTACCCAAACACCTCACGCAAAGTTATTAAGCGGGAACGGGGTTATACAAATGGCGTCTGAACGAACTAACACAGATTTACAGAAAGCATACAACGTTGCGTAGCTCCATCTGCTCATGTCAATCTAAACTCTGCTCGTCTGCTACTGTGGAAATTTCAATACTCAGACAGTGGACGTTTCCCTGCAAGCGTATATTTGTGTACAGCGGCGGAGAAAGCTAGATCGAGTGCATTGATATTTTTTGTATGGAAGGAATAGTGAAAATGTTTCAAAATTGATAACGGAGTCGGAGAGCGCATTACGATAGCTCAGAAGTAAAACAAACTACCAATCGCCAAATATCCATTAGTGAGTAATCATCTTATCGACCTTCCGAGCTCGTTTGGCATGATATGAAAAATCTCACCAAAAAGATCATTGATCATTATAGCAGAATAGTTTGTACACAAGACAAATTAACACTGACGTTGAGGTTTCAATCGAACTTGGAATTCAAGTTCTTATTTTTTCAAGTTTTATAATCTGATTCTTATTAAGTTACATGTTTTATGGTGTACGGGAATGTACAATACAACTGAGCCATTTCACAAGTTACGTGTTCCGATTCCCTAATTTGTCATGAGAACGACAGAGTAGCGAACAAGACTTGTTTTCCGTGTTTGATCATCGGGCTAATTACAACACAATAAATATTTACAAAAACTACTTAAAGTTTCCGTTGTTAGAATAGTGTTAAACGTAACGAATGTGTAACTTACACTTGAACGTTCTCAACTGAAACCTACATCTAATATTTAAATCACTTCCCGATGATGAATGCCCCTGGGCAAAAATGTGGATGAAGTGGTTTTCGCGTGCATTCTGCAGAAACTCAAAATACACGCACACTCCTAGACAGAACCGTGGCTCGGAATCGGTTAGCAACGGTTGGTCGGTGCGACATAGACCGTAAGATTGTCGACCCAGATTCTTTGCACTTTCACAAACGTGCACTCGACTCTCGGCACCGATCGCTCAGGTTAACTCTGCTGAATACTGTTCATTCATAGCTTAATCAATATGCACACAAACCTGCCATACCTATCACTGCATCAAACAAACACCACCCTGCCAGAGCGGCAAACGAACGGATGGGTGATGGGCAATTCAATCGATATGAAATCGCCTTGGAAAACGGTATTCGCTTTAACACTTCTGTACAAGAGCACATCGATCGGTTGCAACATCACCAGCTTGGTATATCCGTTCATTCCGGGTGGAATGTATTATAAATAAATAATGACTGAATTAGGTACCCCTGATTAAAATCAAAGACGGGTGATCTAAGCAAACAATTTATTCTGAGTGGTCAGACAGTAGTTTGTGTGCAGATTGAATCACAATTAATTTGTAGCGTGAGAATGTGCATTGGGTATACCTTGAGTATACCAGGGTACTCCTCGACTTGATGATATGTAGCGAAATCGAAACCCATCTTTCACATGGGCCAGCGCACGGAGCTCAATGGAATTCCGCAGAAGCGAGCACAGTGGCGATTGGTTGAGTGAGCAGTATTCAAAAGTGTCACGTCATGAAACGACATAGAAAGGTAAGCACTCACAACAATAACAACCTGTTTCATTCACTCCAGGTGAGTGGATATTTAGCCAGTGCATGTGTACAATACGGCGAGTGGCGAGCTGTACTCATTTCATATCACGTCAGTCATCCAACCAACGCTGACTTTTTTCGACTATTTCTTGTCCAACAGTGTAAACAGGGTGGGTAACTGCGTTCAAATGTATAAATTTCGAGCTCCCATCGTGCCTTTGTAGCTCAGTTAGTGGATTGCCTATCACGTTTCGGCAAGCTGTTTCTAACTCTGGTTCGAGTCTAGCTGAAGCCTAGAACTTCCACAAGTGTGTCTTCCAAAACGCACACCAAGTTGCAGGATGTGGACTTCGGGGTAATTCGGTAGCGACGATGCCGACTCCATAAATACAGTCAATATGTTGATTACTATAAGGTCTGAACCACACCAGTTAATTCCTGAAAGAACAACGAATTCTCATCATTCAGAGACATGTAAATGATGTCACGAACGAGAATAAAATGGACTACGAATATATCAGGCTGTTTCCAACGGGATAAATAGGACAGAGTTACGAATTCGAGCGCTAATGTTCAGTACCTGACCTCGAAGTTCTTTATTCTCCTCAGTGGCTTTGTGATTTCGCCGCAACAAATCGGAAACCTCCTGACTAAGAGAGGAAACTTCGCTTCGCAAAAGCTTGTTCTCCAATCGAGTATCGTTGGCCATTTGCTGCACACGACCACGACCATGTCGGTTCAACTCTGCTAGATCGGTCGCAACAGTCGAGGGCACGTGATCATTATTGACCACAGAATGAACCTCAGTGGCCAAGGTGTGGTAACCACTACTGGTTGAATTGTCATTGGTCGCCGCCCGAAGCTCTGTGTTGATGAGACCACTTGTCAGGTGCGTTGTATACCCTTCAACTCTGGTCTCATTTGAAGGAGTAGGTGGATCAAGGCGAACAGGTTGAAGCAGTGAACTATAAGTGTAGAGGAAAGATGGAGAACCACGGCAGATGTAACTGATGCTTCTCCACAATAACCCATATCAGGATTAATTTGCAAATTTGGCACACAATAGTTCATATGGTGAACAATTAAAAACGGAAAGAAAGAGAAGCAACACCGCGAAGTATCAGGAGTATCGTATTGGCGGATGACGGTAGTCAGTGGTGAGAATGAGTCAGTGATTCATGACAAGCAGAAAAAAGATGCGCAATCTTTATTACAATCTATGCAGTCACATAAGATGGTGCATGAGTGTCCTATTTCAATCCCAGCAAACAACTGCCTAAGAGCAGTGTACATTTCAAAGCAACCAACTACTTGAAATTCAAAGCGAATACTGTAACCACCATTAGAAGGATGACGTTTTATCATAATCCCTAACCTCTATACGACCGATTCAATTCAGACGATGAATCGACGAATTTCTGGGTCGATCATACCAAGTAAATCACAGTATGGATAAATCAGGAGTTAACAACGAACACCTTCGTCAACAGCGCATTGGGACCGCGATTTCAAACGGCTGAACACGGGCATCATGTACCTTTGCGCTCATTAACAATTGGGTATAGTATTAAGACTAAGTAGAACGTTGACATGCAAATAACAATGAACTTAACATCCATATCTCAAATGACACAACAACCTGGTTGTCTTGCAACTGCCCGGATAGGTAGATTTTCTCAAGGATTTTACGCGTTACACATAAGCTACGGTTGACTTTAGTAAATCTCATAGTAACCTCCCCAGTCAATTTACCGGTATACCACTGACCACAAACGAAGATAGTGTATCGAATTTTTGAACTAAAATCATGTGAAAATCCGACCCAACCCAATTCCCCTAAATATTCACCCCTCTGCATTCAACTTCCCCTGTTTCTGGACGTTAATTGGATCTTGACCTAGACTATTTTGTTTTGTCACGTCAATTTGATGGTTGTGCGAATAGCGAATTGTCCGTCATTGTACTTTATTTGAGTGGTGCATGCACCCCCGTTTTTGGAGCTCGGATCATCCCCATTGTTTTGAACCTGTTGACTGTTCGAAAGAGCTTTTTCGGGTATGAATGCCTTATTGTGTGATTATGGTTCATATTTAGCCCGTTCAGCAACAAATTGTAACCCATTCCCTGAAAATGATCTGTCGATCGAAACTGTTCAGGTTGTCTGAATATTCACTTTGATAATTTGTTCAATAGTACCGTGGCATTCCGATCCAATCTTGTTTTAAATATTTGGGATCATTGGTTTATCGCTACGCGTTGCTCAACGTCTTCGTGGAAGATCGTACAGATAGTCTAAGACTTTGGTGCTTTAACATCCTATTATCAGCTATGGGTTGCTGACGTGCCTGATGCACCCGTACACACGATTTTGAAGCTGAATTCTTTCGATCATACTTGGCTCTCGTTGTAATAAGAAAGCAAACGTGTTTTGGAACTAGAAAATTACTCGGAACTGACTAATAACTTTAACACCGCTCCGGTTACTGGACAAACCCTGATACTTACAAAGAAAACATGAAATGGTGATTGGCAGGCACTGCCGACGAGGTGTTCACCTGCGCACACTCAATATCCTCAACTTTCCTACAGGCGTTTATAACAAATCCCAAAGTGAGGTCAATTTTGTCAGTTTGTAATCAAACTACAAAAAGTTAGGACGATTAGTGGTGCCTCACTAACATTATTTGTATTGTTTTGATAACAAGTTCGTGAAAATCATTCATAAAAATTGCCAGTCCAACTGTCGTAAATTTAATCAACGTACGATGCAAACACACAATATCATCGTAATTCTAAAATGACTACAGCTAAGCTGGCAGAATGTACAACCAGGACGCACGGTCTAAGACGACAGGACACAGGACGGGGCAAATTCAACAAATCCCAAGCATAATTTCACGATGAGGAAAGCTAGACCACATGCTTCATGGCAGTAACTGCCGTAGACAGTCATTTGCAGATAGCACTGGGCACTTACTCGATGGTACTTGCCAAACGAGGATGAACCGTGGTGTCGGTAACAGGGTGGAATGCAGTCGTCTCCTTAGGTGTGCCCAATAGGGGTACTGAAGTGTGCTGCATATCCATAAACAATGAACTTGAATCACTTTCGACGGCATCTGATGAGTGCCATATCTCTTCGGCATGAGGCTGAACGTTTAGACGATCAGTTCTGTCAGCGTCCAGACGCCAACTAGTTGGACTTTTTCGTACCAGCGTCGAATTCAGAGCACCAGCGGTAGAGCTATCAATTGTGTTCAGCAAGTTTTCCGCCTTGCTCGCCAACTCCGACAGCCACGACATCTGGAACTACAAGCGGCATTAGACAATATGAAGCAAACAACCTATCACATTACTATAAATCATACAGGGACGATACGCAGAAAATGGTTGGAACATGACAACACTTCGTGTGTAAAAAACGCGCAGCAGATTTGGCGCATAAAAATGATTAAGGCTGAGTGTAACAGGGGAAAGGTATTATGGAGTGTAAAGGAATGAGTCAACATCAAGGAACATCAACATGAACTCCAAGTTGTTTCATCTTGACGTCGTTAGTGAGAAACGATAACCAGACGAATTGAGTACTGTGTGAATAGCGGTGTACTCTTGTAATCAACAATATAACTACCATTATCCACTTATTCATACCGGAAACCCAAGAGCTTGTCAACTCCCACTACTGGTGACAAGAAAATTGGCTGCGCAATGAGTAGCACAACGGAGGAGAAGGGAAGTTGGGTATTAGACAACCGATTGATAGTTAAATCAAGTAAGTTTAAATTGAAAAATCTGTCACTTTTGTGTACAAAAGCTGAACGACCACTCACGGAAAAGACCTGAAGAGGAAAACTTAAGGCAACTCCGATCTGTCTTCAAATCGTATCGCACTGGACAATAAATCGTATTCGGTATATTGCATGCAGAATAAACAGTTCGTAATGTTTTAGTCTGAAAGCTTTCCGTGAATGTTCGGTCCACCAGTATGCTTCCAGAGATACAACTAAATATCTCCGTCTGCTGCCAACATTGCAAAAAGGACGTTTCTCTTCTAATGAGTGGTGACAAGATGGTTCACAGCGCTCCGTCCACTATCATGTTCAGACGAACCGCTTCACCCAAGCCATATCACTCAGAGGGTCGGATTTTGTTCAAGAAGAGATCGCTGAAGCTGCAGTATCAAATGAGTAGCTTGACTTTCGGCTACATTCAGATGATATCTAGGTAGGCCAGGTCTGTCAAACTCCAAGGTGATGGCATAACAAGTTGAGCAACTCGCCGCTGGTTGCACGTATTAGACTGAACTGCTGCCGATAGATTTATCACAGGCGCACTAGTCACAAAAATGCATTCTGCATTCTGTAACCATTTTTGATTCAGCTTCCAGGCTACAACAGGAGCGAACATATCAACACCAAAACCATCAACCGGAGCTACAAACAACACCACCACTGTTCCCAACCATCAGAAGCATAAGTCAATGCTTCGCTGGGATTTGCTCGTTCGTTCAATTGACCGAAATCAGTTACTCTCACCAAACAACTTTTCTGAATCGTTCAACACACAATCTGATGCATACAATCACACTCAGCTTCACCGAAAGTGTAACCATTTTATCAAAATCAGTGTTGGACAGAACTTATCTTCATTAATTCGGCGCGGACACAGCGTAGAAGTTGGAAGCACGATCGAGAAGCGACACATATTAGTACAAACAGTTGGGAATTGTAACAGTTGTTCGAACACAGAACCACTAACATCTACTAATGTTCACCCTCTAACCCCGCTGTAGGAAAACCACTTGAGGGGTAAGTCCATCAAAACTTTAAAAACGCATCTTTTTTTATACCACGAATCAGGTTGCAACGTCACCTAATTAGCGTCGTGCAACGGAAAGCAACGGATTGCCACGTCCAAATTCTCGCGCCAGATTTTCATACATCGCGGTTATGTGCACGCTCCCCACAGATGAACTGCATAGTTGGCCTGTCATCTCAGCGTTTAGGCTCGTAGTCAGTCGGTAAACCATCAAGCTATCATACAACGCTTACGCAACAGCAAACAAATATGCATTTATGCCGTCTGGAATCCCAGTGCCCTCTAGGGTCACCCAAACGGAAGCCACCTAAATTTGGCCAGCTCGGCAATTATCAGGCTTTACACTAATCGGCTTATATAGGCTGGTACCCTTCAACCGACTGCGTCAGTTTGGCCTGTGCAAGGAATCCTCTTGATGTCGTGACCAGAAAAGATCAGGTTCCAGAAGAAATCTCCCCACGGTCCGCACAGACCAGATATGAGTTCTATACAAACTGAATTGCTGTTACCGAGACTTATTGCAGTTTTATGTGATTAAAGCAGCCTGTTTTTAATGGCGTCTCATTGACCTTCAAAGAACACCCGTCAATAGGCTAGTTTCTATTTCCCCCTCAAGCCCATGTATAACCCCCACTAGTTCGCCGGACCCAATACAGTTGTATGGTACATCATATGTCGACCGCAAAAAGACCACCGAGTTCGTGATAGACACCGGGCAGCAAGTGCATGCACGTAAGAGTTCACTGAGTTCATAGATGAGCACTCTAAGTGTGGTTCGTGCGGCACACGCAGTGCTACGCAATGTTCCGCAAGCAATGTACCACAAGTGCATACAAAAATTAGTTAAGCAACTGGGCATGCCATGGAAAGAAAACGTATTAGGACTAATTGGCCACCACATCAATAATGGTTTGAAACGTCAATTACAGATCGATCGGGTATGGAACGTGTGATGAGGTGTTCAGCTACTCTCCGTTTACAACTCAAGATTTTGCCGGTGTGGGTCGGTCCGTAGGAGTAGTGTTATATCCGAAGAGATCTGATGTGAACACAACAAAGAGCCTACAACGTGAAATTCTTCACGAAAGTGGAAATATTGCATTACTCCTCATATGTAAGAGTGAACGTTGACAGTTACATAACTATCTGAGATGGCTACCAGTGAATAGACTCAAACCAAACGACGATAAACCTACCACAACGAAGCAATCCACGTAAAGTAATATACAAATTAGAGGAAGCAGAACAATATACGCCTTGCAAATAAAGCCCCAGTTTTCAATGGCATATTGGGTTCAATTAGGCACAACAGCATGGCCACATTTAGTGGAAATTGATCCAAGTATTCCAGAAATTCTGTCTGAAACAACAAAGACGGACGGAATGGCATCAGTCTAACTCGCTTGGTTTCGAACATACTTTTGTTCGCGGGTCATGAGTTCACTCACTGTGACCATGCTACTGGAGCCGGGTCCATCGACCATGTGTCATGAAACAGTTCGACGATGACATGAACGAGTAATCATGACGAAATTGGACCTCAGAAACGGCCCACTATACTGTAAACGTAGATGGGTCAACATACTGATAACCACATTTCATGCACGCTGTCGGGCGACCGAACTGTACGGCAAAAATGCCCCACCTGCTTTAGGTAACTCACATGACCGTCGGTTTGGTCGTGACTTGCTGGCACCAAATACAGTCAACTGACCATATGGTACACGCACTTAGTTATCCCCAGTACTTTATGACTGACCGCAACTCGTCATCAATACATATGTAGCTTCAGGCCTTCAACGTCCCACATTATTCTATCAGCCTCTTTAAAACAACACAGCAAACGCACTCTTGCGATCGACCAGGTGAGTTGGGTAAGACGACACTGTTTCACGGGACAGATAAAGCAGCGCGTCAGGTAGTGTGGCAAAAAGAATCGATCTGTCTCGGGTGGGCAAATTAGGATATAGGATTGGCAATTGTCCGGAGGTCTCTAGAACAACGGTGGGTAGAGGAATACCTCTATCTGGCGAATAGACAAGCGAGCCGTAATGCAAGAGATAAACGAAAATAAAACAGTACAAGAGGTGATGATCGAGGCGCGTAACGGTTAACTGGTGCGAAGTCGGTCATAATAATCCAAATGCCGTTTCGATTTAGTGCTTTTCTAACACTGATCCGAACCGTGATAAGAATAAATGAGATTGAAACACACGCCATGTGCCCAAGTCGAGTTGCAATGTTAGCGAAGAACACCAACAAAGGAATCATCGTGCACCGTACGGTGCTATACTTGTTCTATGCGATAGTGAATCAGGATAGACGGGGCTTAAACACGAACTAACTGCAAAAGTGCGACAAAGCAATAATTATCGGTTTGAAAGAAAGATATTAGCTGTTGTCTGAGGTAACAGTGGGACCAATCAAATGAGAGGAAATTCACAGAAACTGGCGAACGGTGAGGTCTTCATACACAAACGGCAACTATAACGATTGCATTTAACAGTGAAAATGCAACACCACACACACCTCACCGGAATTTCCGGCAAAGAAAGATCGGGGATGTTGCCCAGACCATTGCGAACGCCAAAAAGTTACTTCATTGGACAAGCTCGTCATGGTAATGAAGGTAAGATGGCAAGCCCATCTCAGCTGAGAAGTATACCCCGCGATGCACGGGGTAACATGATTATGTTTTGTGTCTAGAAACACGTGGAGGCTCATGCGTATGTCAAAGGACAAATGGTCAAATCAGGGACAACGAATGCTTGGGAACAACCCCTTTTGCGGCAACATGTTGCAATTAAGCAAAATGTCAGATTGTCTGACTTGAATGTGTTCATTAGATAGAAGAAGTACTTGTGACTAGGTGGCATACAAAATAGAGGAAAATATATGTCGGGGTAGGGCTTCGTGCTAGAACGTGCTTAATAGGTTATTAGTTTGGGTCAGATTGTAACTGGCGCAAACCATGGCCGCTCATCGCAAATTCAGGCCGTGGGAATGTCAATTATGGATCTGCTGGTTACCTCTCCGAGCCTTGCAAAAGCCATGCCTACCAACATCGCTGTAGTCAGCGTTCACTGATGCATATTCGAAGTGAGAAGATCGTGCAAGTCGAGTGTGTGTTCGTCCTACCAAAGCGAGTTTACTTTGTAGTCATAATTTTGCCATGATACTGATGAAAGGAATCGTTAGAGAAGTCAATATGCTCGATGATTGTCGTGCGACACCATCAAACATTGCTGGACACAACTATGGACAGAGGCAGTCAGAATAACTTATCCAGAGCAGGCGAGACACAAAAGACATTCGTTCAGGATATGTACAGCAAACAAACAAAGCACTTCAGGGCACACTTTACCAATAAAACAAGGACGTAACAAGAATGGAAGAGCCGGTGTAGCGATGTTCATAAAAAGAACAGAAATGTCGTTCTTTTCAAGATGATACCACACTGATTATGTTGTTCCGTATTCCATCCAATCGTGTGTGTAGGACATTGCGCCCAGTGAGACGAAGCTATGAGGAACTTTATTCTTGGTGAGGCAACATGGAAGTAAAAGAGATTGATATTTAACAAAGATCATTTAGGCGACCGACACCTACAAGTGCACGTGTGCAAAAGTGCAGAGGATGACAACCATGACTAACAGGTCTGATCTTCACCAACCAAGCGCACACCTCTCCGACACGGTAAGATTGGACCTTGACGTGGTGTGACGCGTTGCGCATCTCGATGATCTCTTGGGCTAAACAAGACAGTGTTACTCATACCACGCGGGCCAACAGGTAGAGGGCTGACAAACCACAGTCTCCTGGTCTTCCAGGTTGGGGGTTGGAAGATGGTTGGCATCTCTTCAGGAAAAACGTACCATCTCCGGTACACCGCCACCCACCCGCTGCTTTGCGGTACAGGCTATTGAGCCAAAGGCTTCGGTTAAGAACCCTAATCGTTCTCCTGTCTAGGTCTGGGCGTTCTGGCAGTATCCTTGCCCACACACAACCATGAATACTCACAACACAAACAATTCCATACTGCATCGGTCGTCTTGCAGTATAAACCGGGTCGCCATATCTGCTGCATACAGCAGGGGGGATAGGCGAAAACATGCTACTGCTGACCCCTCCCCCACTGTCCTATCAAATTTAGCTCTCAGGCCTCTCCCGATCCCCAATTCTGATAACTTCTCTGCAGGTCCCACAACAGATATAATTAATCATAGTAACACTGTGCCGATAAGTCCCAGCTCCCGCCACTCAGTCCCAGACCTCCCTCATCCTGTGTTTCGACCTAGAAAGCAAATTAATATAGGTGCCTTCAACGTTCGTACTCTAAAACAAATTGGTCAACAGGCTGCTCTTGCACGAACGTTAGACTCGCTACATAATGATGTTTGCTGTATCTCACAGACTAGAATCCACGACAGTAGTCAACGTATGGAATTAACAGCACCCGCACGTTCTACGCGATACTGGTTATACACTTCAGGTGGCTCTCCGGCCGCCGTCACCGGTCAAGCGGGAGTAGGTATAGTCCTCAAAACGACGGCCGCAGCCGCATTGGTAGATTGGATTCCTGTTAATAGTAGACTTTGTGCCGTCCGCTTGGCAGGTTCTGTTAGGGTCAGTTCTAGA
>QNGE01002550.1:71818-110563 GCA_008508345.1 Paragonimus westermani
GACGTAGTCATTTTCAGTAGTTAGGTCCCTTCCCGTCCCCTTCTTTTTCCTTCTCTCTTTCTATATAGGGTTTGCTGTTTCTTCATGGTTGTGTGGCAGTTAAGCATTAGTGTGAACCACTGGTGTATTGCTGTCTATGATGATGATGACAACTCTGATCGGACTAGCTCGATGTTAGTAAGGTAAAAACCATTCTGTAACCCTTCTTGTGAACTATCTGAAGACTCATCGTGTACGCTATTTGACGTCATCCACTTGAATGGATGAACTTCACACAATTCTTGATCGGAAGCACTGATGTGCCACACAGTTCCTTACTAATACACTTCTTTCATGAATCTGAGTCATACGGAGCATGATACTATTTGATTTTTTCACAAAGTATCATGAGAATTCTGGATGTGTCAGTGCAATTTTTAACTCGCTCGCGCCGAGGTCCACCCCCACAATGTACTTTGTCTATGGATATCCTGCTGGGTTACGCCTCCCTTTCAGGGTTAGATCTTACCATCAGAGACTCCCGCTTATGCTTTTAATATGAAGGTTACAATTCCATCTTGACCAATCACCTGGTTAGACACTTTTAGTCAAGTGTACAAGAGATCCCTATGACACACCTTCTCGTACTATCCGTTCCAGTGTGGGGAGGATACGCAGCGCCTATATGAAACCGCAAGCGGTTCAGCGCAAGCCACCTATGACAGCATATACGTGCGTCGGTTCATTGACCTAGGTAACAAATCCGAATCACTGTCTGTTCAACTCGTTCTTTATTCGGGTACGAAAAACTTCTCCGGTCAACCGAACTTGGTGATCACTCGTTTGCCGCAGGCACAGACAAACAAAACACAATCAACCAATCCAACGTACATCCACATCCAGTGGGTGGAAGCGGAAGGCACACGAACTGAATCAGGCGAACACAGGTTGCAGAACAAGGAACACTGGAGATAGAACAAGTAGAGTAGCCAGGGTTTGATTCCGTACGATCAAGAAAACGAAGACACAAAAAAACTGATCGATAGAACAGAAAACTGAGCAGCAGAAAATACCTGTAATAAAGATAATCAGGTGGCAACAATCTGGAAAGGCACTGCTATGAAACAGCGTGAGAAAGAAATAAGCCACAGTATGTTTGCACATCTGTGAAGGAGATATGATCACGTTACGGGTGGTTAGTTGGTTAGGCACGAAACGGAACATGGAAAATAACGCCAGTATTCGAAAAGTAGTGCAACAAAAAAAGAGAGAAAAGATCAGTAGAAATAAGTCTACGCAAAAGAAAACAGCGTCAACGGGGAAAAAGCAAGTGCGTTGTATTGCAGACCGTATCGGGGTATTTTGTTCAGAGTAAACGAGTGGAGTGACTGTGCCGAAGCAAACGACGAACTGAACAGCCATGCAGACTCCGTCCGACCGGGGAAAGACGGGAGGAAATGAGTGGAAACGGAAAAAAGGTTCTTTGACAGGGAGTGAGAGGATTACGGGAGGTCGCGTAGCAAAAGTTTACATCAGGTACTTGGCCGCGGTCAGACCAACAGACGTTGTACTGGGACCACTCTCTGTTTTAGGTTTTGGTTGTCTGTGAGAACGAAAAATGTTGGGGAACGTTCACCATAACGTTCGAACATTATAGCAATTCCTATAATGTGATATATGGGTAAGATACCGTCACGCAACAAAGTCGCGATAGCAACACCAACACTCACGTTGGGCTATCTCGGACGGGCAGTATGTTAGCGTATGAACAGTTAACAGTCGATTGATGTGGGCGAGCACAATTTACCCGCTTGCCAGTTTACACTAACAACGGCTACACAAGGCTAGTGATAACAGTGGTATGGTATTCACTGTTAAATCAATATGCTCCACTGTGGCCCTTTTGTGCGAAAATCTTTCGCAAATAAAACTGCCTCACTCATTGTTAAAATATTAACTGAATTCGACATGATTATTCGTGATAAAAAATCACACGTTGAATTCTCAACAACAACAACAATTCTTTTAACTCAGCGTTATCGAATATGAATTCAGCCGTGTAAATCCAGTTGGCATGCAGTCAATCAACGCGCGTGCGGTAATCCGAGCTTTCAGGAGAGCCTGCTGCAGATTACAGCACGTTATACTCCTAAGTCCACCAACCTGAACGATGCGACCACAACACATTACGAGTGTCCTGATTATCCTGATGCCATTGATCCAGCAACTGTTAATCAGCAGAGTACTCCGTGACCTGAACAGCTGGAAAACTTACTGTTTCACATCCCCTAACCAACTGTTACAACTATTAGCATCTACATATAACTCAAAACCGAACAACTGTATCCATAGCTTCCAGTCTTCCGTTTTTACACACGCAAGGCTATCTGGGAGTGAAGCTATTTCAGCAGTTGCTAGATGATCAGGTTTGATTGCAAGTTTGTTTGATCAGCTTTAACGGATTGTGTTTTGTTGTCGCGTCCCGTTTGTGGATGCCAGATTGGGAACATGAACAAATAGTCGAAACTGGTTGCATTTTTTTTAACATGTTAAATTGTCTTTTCTAATTGAAGAGCATTGAATGTAGCACAAATATTTCGTGAATTTTGTGGGCTGGTCAGTTACTTTGATATTTGTTCTCTGAGTACGCGTGCCTCAATGACAGTGAAAAATTCAATACGGTTTCGTCGGTAGGTTGATAGTCGCGCCGATTAACAGCCTGTAGTGAACACGAACTCTTATCTACTGAACCGCCGATCTATGCGCATCGTTTGCAACAGTTTGAATCAGATCACTGATGTGACCGGCTAACAACTCGTAGGTCAGAATAAGTACAGATCAGATCGGGCAGATTGGTACATACTGCGTACGGTTTGAAATGTCAATCAAACATGAGAGTCCCCCGGCATGTCACTCGAGCCGAGCTACGTCTGCGTTTGCAACCAACCGGTAAGAACACAGGGTAAACGAGGTTCGGGGCCACAAATTCCGTGTTACCTGATGACTGTGTTCGATCCGTTTAAACAAGCATGCTTATAAATAAAGAAGTAATCAGACGAAATATTATTTAAAGCATTTAGACGTCTAATTAAATCTGAACAGTACATTCACGAAACTAAGGACGAGGAGAAAACAGTCCTTACATGCATCTCACAAATCACAAAGTATGTAACTTAACGGCTTTCTGAGTAGAATAGACTGGGATAAAAAAATTTCGACCAGAACAAGATAGGTGTTTGAACAAGCTATATTCGGAAAAACTCGACGACTGCGTTATTTAGATTATGACAGTACTGATGGTGTCGATGAACTCAAAAAAACATGGCGTTTCACAACGCAACGAAACGTTCAACGAGCTCTCGGGATCGACGTTCGGGACCGATCACTAGTAGGTATTTGGAAACTGGTGAGGCAGGTACACGTCGGTCCACTTCTTACAGGTCGATCGGCTGAACCAACAATTAACTTGAAACAGGCTTATTGGTCTTTACACACAATCAGTGTATCCAACACAACTATCACCACAGTTACGTATAAATTCAAACGCGCATACATATACATACACTGATTTCTAAAAGAAGTAGTGGACAAGACTTTTCAAACATCCCCGAGGCAACTCTCGGTATTTTTCCAGGTGCTTAACTTTCAACCACCTGCGTTCATCTGCTTTTTGGTGGCAATGACCACTATTTTCTGTACCGGTCGTTCGAAATCTTGATTTTAGAATTAAAAGTTACCAACCACCCGACTTATATCCACGTATTTTTCGCTCCACAACAAGCTGAGAAGTGAATTCCTCAATTATTATTCTGGCTTCATTTAGAAACAGCCAGTAGTATCATGTGCGTTACTATTTCGGTCAAAAGTGGACCGGTGATCTCACTATGGGTAGTTTTCAGTTCGATTGATAAATTGGTTAGAGTGGTAGTTCCGGAAAATCTCTAAGATGTCAACAACGTTTTACCGTTTTCCATTAACGCAAGGAATCTAGGTTTTGACCGAACTACGCAGAGGCTTTCCCAAAAACATCGGCAATCAACGACAGTTGACCAAAATAAAGAGTCAATTGGTGAATCGGGTTAACTTGACAGACGTTGATTCTTTGAAGTACACTGGAACCACTAATCGGGAGTAGGAAGGGTCCAAACTTCGCAAAAAGCTCTAAAACCAACTTAAATATCTGACTTTTGCTTGCGGACCCTAGCCACCACGAGAGGAAGAAATCAGAAGGCGGAATTCAGCAAACTATCCCTATCGAATGTTATCGCCTGGCGAATCCGAAGCACGACACACCACTATGATCGAACAGAAAAAAACATTCTAATGTCCACATAGTGTCTTTATGTATTCCAGTTAGAATGCGACAACCAACCACACATCGACACGAGTAAAACTTGCTCGATAGTGATAGTACTGGTTTCCAGACGGGGAATCAATTCGCGTGTATACGATAAACTGCGTTCCAACTGAAGTTACTTAGACCACAACTTGTTTGAGCTTCAAAAAACTCTGTTAGTTTACATTAGCAACAAATAGACAAAATGAAATATGACGTCGAAGCTCTTAATAATCCCTTAATTAAAAGGAACGATTAAGACCACACCATCAATTAGGCGACGACCAGTTACACTCAAACGAGTATAGTGCAGCTGAGGGTCTACTGGACGCGGTTTACATCATGACAACGGGGTGAAAACCTGCGGTCTATAACTCGCGAGCGGAAAAAATAAAACCGGAATAGGTCGTGGTGCAGATATCTGTTAGTCAAAAACTCGATAATTAGAACGACGGTGTAGCCTGATTAGACTTTATACAGAATACTCAGAGATCAAGAAATCAATTGTCTGTACCAAAAATACACCACATAAGACTGAGCGTTGAGTCCGCATGTCACATGTTAACGTGAAGCACTAGTTGCTCAGAACGACACATAATATTGCTGGTTGATTCTGAAATATCACGGGAACAAAATGAAAGACTGTCAAAACAGCGAACTCATACAGGTGTGTACGGAGACAACCATGGCAACATTTATTACAATACTATATGGCAAGCAACGCCCACAATCAATCGATCAAAGAATACGCCCTAACTGCTGCCAGCACGCGAAATGCTTTCAAAGCGGAGAAACATAAGTAAGGAAACCTTAGCACAATACGATCAGAAGATTGCCGTGGGGTCATTTGCGGAACGGAGGTAGAACAGAGTGAGCTGATAATCATCCCGAACTGCACAATCGTTTGTATTTCAGACCTGGGCTAGAAGTGTGTGGATATTTTCGAAAGGTTTTTACGTGTACATAAGGAATCATTAGGAGTCACTAGAATTCGCCCCATTCGAACGTTTGTTACAGTTTTGGCGTATCACCAGTCACAGTAGAAAATCAACACATTTGGTGAAGTGAACCCCTTAAAGTAACAATAAAGCTAACCGCCAAAGATGGTTGCTTCTAGCAATCCATCGCTATATCGTACGGTTAACCCAAATGAAACCATCAGTATTTGGTCAAGTTAGCACAGGATAAAGGACAAGCATACAAGAATGATCTCAACAAAAGGATACATTGAGGAGCAATGTAATATTCCAATGTAAGCATTCCCTAAAAAAACGTTAGGCAGCAACATAAGACAACTGACATAAAGTCGTTGATCTATGCGGTTAAAAAGGGCTTGGAAATTCCAAAAACGTTATTCGCAAAAAGGGAAAGTATTTTCAGATTGTTACCAGATTAGTGATTAAAATGAAATTCCCGTTCAAGAAAGAAAGACGACCATCTGACTGACTCAAAACAATTCGTTTTGAATAAGGATACCTACCAAAAAGTATTCCGTCTCAGTCAACCAATAGGTTAGAGCGGATTTGGACAACGTCGAAGCTAACACCAGAACATATGCACATAAGTTCAGCAACGATATGATAGTTTGAGTTGCGAATCAACGGAACGTGACACATGAATGGGTAATCAAACAGTTGTTTACCGAAATAAAACTACAAACAAGAAGTTGACAACAGGAGGACGTATCTGCTTGTAGCTTAGAGCTCTGGCCTGTCGTCTCAATTACCATACCCCCATTGCATCCTAATATATCACTCTTAATTCAACATGAGGGTGATCGATCTATTGTCTTTTTGGACATTCTCATAACGTGTCGACCAGATGGCATAATCGGAAAGATCACATGGATTGGTCAATATTCGAAATTCAACAGTTTTACGCCAGTTCAATGGAAGTGTGCTCTGGTCTGTACTTTATTTCAACGTGCCAGGAAAATTGCACTTCGGAAAATTTGCACGGTGAACTAGAGAACTTGTAATCAATACTATAATCTAACCGATCATCCGGTGTATTCATTGAGCGACATAGTAAGTCGAACCACATTGCAACAGGAAAGCTAACTGCATCCAGGTGGACCACCAGCTCACACGTAACCTACAAAGGTGATCTCATGGAACAACTCAGTCGGCGATTTCAAACAACGGCTGGTCGAACGTTCTATGAGACCTCTGTCACGGTTTTATAATCCCGACCTGGAAGGTGAACACGAATTACGGTGGCCAACCACCCCGAGAATAATTCCATCTCTCTGCAACAGGCCACCATCCGCCCAACTCGAACACTACGCCAGTCGGCCGCAGCGTCGAAAAAGAGTACTCCGTGTAGCAGGACTACCTGCCATCCCTAGTACACGGCACAGCCATCTAACTCTGTGTAAACGCGAGAATGGAACGAACGGACTCGCTCGAAAGTCACCACCAAATACCCGCCCGCCCCCCCTTAACCTCTTCGCTGCTTACACGCTGATGTCACCCGAGAACAGCGAACGAACACAAACACATCGGCGGTCAAACACCTCAAAACGGTTCACGTCTTCTACCCTGAGCACACAAGTTTCGATGTCGTAGTAGTGGTAGTACAACCCTCAATGTTGCCATTTACACACGAACCTTAGGCTTCTGAGAGATACCTCTCTGTCGCCACAGGTGTCCCACAACAACGAACACCAACCTAGCCTTACAGATACGCACTTCTATCTCATCCCCTACACCTCCACTACCGCCACCGTCAACGCCGCCGATGCAGCTCCCCACTTATACAAACAGGTCGACAACAACAACAACAACAACAACAACAACAACCATGACTTCATTATCTAACATTAAATCTACCTGATCACAGCAAACTCACACAATCACTTTGCGTTTAGATACTGAAAACCGCATTCCAAAGTAGTTAGCAGAATGTGAAATAGCCTCTAGCATTGTCTGTGCTGCTCGAATGGTGTCAAACAGCAAAATAAATCAGTTAGCAACCTCCAGGCTGCAAACTGTGTGCTGAAATGTTCAGCAGAGCACAAAACAGCTTCTAGCACTGTTGGTCAAACAATGACACCTTATCTATCATCAGCCATGTCAAAACAAGTCCGTTTCCCAACAGACAGGAGGTCCACGCCAGCACCTTGCGAGTGCCGCAGACAGTTCTACATTATATCGTCCACTACAAAAGTAAACAAACGTGGTGAAAGTGGGCAGCATTGACGTAGGTTGCTCCTGGCGCTGAAACTGTCAGACAATTCACCGCACACCCTAACCAGAAGAACTGAAGTATTGGAGTAAAGTGCCAGCAGTGTTAAAATAGTTGGTAGGTAAACCTTTGCGTCCAGGCTTTCCTAAAAGTCCACATAGATCCAGTGACACACCACCGAAGAGACACATCTAAGCCAATTATTGGCGGTGTGGCTACGTGGTATATTTAGGGCACTTTCATGCTTGGGAAGCCAAGCTCCCCAACCTACGAATACATGTCAGTAACAGCGACAGGTGACAGTGCAACTTAGTAACAATAAAAAACGGAAAGCTTCGCTTTTCCACTTACATGTGCAAACACACGTTAAGAAATGGTGGAAACTAACACGAAAACGTTAAATTAAAACACCACAACTCTGAATCTTGCAACAGCTGCCGTTTCAATGCACAACCCCAATATGACGACCAAATATATGACACACTCCATCACGTTCCTACACGCTTCAAGTTTGTTCGTGCGGATGTCAACAGACAGACAGAACTCCGGTTGGTTGGAATGTGTATAAACAAAATAAATGAAAATCACTCCAACAGTAGGCGCACACAACCGATTTACACACACTGAACACCACAACAAGACAGCTTTAAACGGGAGATTATTCCGCATCAACCTTTGGTTCGATCACAGCCACATTGTGTGGCACACGAACTGGGCAACACCTTGGGTCACAGCCAGTGTCAATGCGAAACAGCCATCTAAATGCCGCACATAACGTGGACAAGGAACAGACCGAACGTGATTAAGATGTCATGCTCCACTACGTACGTACACCTGTCTGGAGACCTTACGGCCCAAGCAAGTGACTAAACTGGCATTGAAATTGGTCTAAGCACACACGCAGGGGGCACTGCTAGATTTGGATACCCGTCGACAGCCCTCCTTGCTCTGTCAGACATACGGTTAGAGCATCGAGAGGCGCCCATCACAAACATTACCTGTTTGTTGTTGCGACATGTCCACAACAAACTGTAGTACAGACGCAGTCGAAGATGATTTTTATCAGCAACTCACAGACCCTCTAAACACCGCGCGACGCACGCACATTGTAGTGCGGGCTGGAGACCTAAACGCCTAAGTAGGCAAGTTAGGGGCTGGCGAGCATGAGTTAGGTGGCTCACGCTCTTAATGTACTCGTCGAACAGACAATGGTGAACGTTTCTTACAGCACTGGTAATGATCTGTTTCAGGAAAGTACTAATATTGCCTGTTCTAGATGTTGACGAGCCACCTCGCGACCTCCGTCGCCCAGTCAATCGTAGACACAGACTGATCACGTGGCCGTCACGTATCAGTAGCGAGATTGTTGAGGTGCATGGGGCATATAAGGCGGTACGGCCTCGTGTGTTACCACTACTAGTTCAGCTGCCAACCTGTGGACCGTTGTGCAACCACCGAAATTTCTGGATGCTCACCGGAATGTTCCATCCGGCAGTGAGTACAACTCAACCATCATGACTACCCGCCTGGTGCTCCGGAAGCGACTACGAGAGGGTCACGAGACTTGGTGCACACAACGGGCTATCGAGATTGAATAAGCCACTGGCACTGGGAACTCTCAGAAACCTTTCTACCTCATCTGAGAAAGTAGCAGCAGGAAGCCAGGTGTGAGCAAGGTAATCAGTGAAGCTAAACATCAGCCTATTCACAATCTGCGAGAATGCTTAGAAAGTTATGCTAAACACCTCCAGCAGCAGTTCAACTGGCCACCCCGCCATTGATTATACTTTCCGGGCTCTATCTGTGCTCATTGACCAGTTAACGTTTCTCCGTCCTAAAAAAAACCGAAATCGCACTTGAAATCACATTTGTGTAACGTCGCAAAACACCCGACATGGGTGGACTCTTCCTTACTCTTCTTGCAAATGGAAGTCGAGCCTTCGTTAAAGAGTTGACAGATCTGCTCCAGACTGGATCATTGAAATTGTCGCAAATGACTAGGGGTTGGTTAACATCGTTCCTTTTGTCAAAAACAGCTAAAGCATCTTGAGACTATCTACCAAGGAAGGGTGTGTCTACTAAACCAACATCCTGAAAACAATCTGAGATCACACTTCGGGCCAGGTTGGAGTTTATGGAAGCCTATCGATGACTTTCAGTAAGTCATGTGAACTAGGATACGGTTGTCCAGCTCACCATCTTTGAGTCAATTTTCCAGTAGACACGATGTTAGAGTGTGGGCTGAGAGATTGCGAATACGATGGAGTGCAACTGCTCACAAGGACTCGACATCGAGGAGGTGCATGCAAACGACGGCAGCTTTGACACTCCATGTCGTAACTTCGTGCTCAGAATACGTGCGAAAAAAAAATATATGAACGGCATCTTGAGTGAAGGTAAATCCAACGAAACAACACCTGTATATCAAAACAGAGGATTCAAGACGGAGAGGCACTATGACGACGATTAAACGCCACAACTGCATAGTATTTCCGGGTCAAATTGGTAGGAGCAACTGACTGAACTTGCGCGAAATCGACGATTGAAAAAGTTGGTGCTTCGGTTTACCGAATGGTGACAACAGAAAAAAACTTTATCAACAGCAGCATAACAAAGTGGCCAGATGCATTAGACAGCTTAAAACGAAAATAATCAGCTAGCCTAATAGAAAACTTCACGGTAAGAACATGAGTCCACATTCGAGTCGATGTATGCACACGTCGGTGTATCAGCAATTCCTCAAAACTCGCATTAGAATCACACCAATGTATGACCCAAGGATTCAGGAGAGAGGTCACACAAATAACTAACAAACAGAACACGCAACGAACGATTCTCCAAGTTGCAACCTAAAGTCTCGCGCCCTGATTGCAAAAGCAGCTGAGGTATCGACTATATATCGACTGGCGAGTGGACAAAATGAAGCGAGCACAAGGGCTAGGAATATTTTCGGCCATGGTAGAACTGGGTAGTTTGTCTTATACCCTTGGGGTGAAGTGTTGCACCGAAAGGGGTACGTGTAATGATGTCAAGTATTCGAAGCACAGACTGGCAATCTTCTTGGGCTGAATTGTGAAAAGTTATAAGTTCACTCTCTTGATAATCGGGACAGACGGAATCCAGAGCGTTTTGAAAATGACCATTCCAGGTTTGGAGTTCAGCATACATTCAATCGGAAGGTTGGGATGAACAGAGGGGTTTTCACGACTCGATACAGACGACGAGAGAATAGAATGGACGCCAGACGTGTGCACGACTCATGCAACAATTGATACACTTGCCCGACTGTTCANCATTCAACATCAAGGTGCCTACACCCTGCAAACAAACAACCGCGCTGCAAGTGAGAATAGAATGAACACACCAAACGTGTGCACGACTCATGCAACAATTGATACACTTGCCCGACTGTTCAGTTCCCACCACTCAACTTTTCATGACCCATTCAATAAAAATGTTGAAGGAAAAATAGGGGACATGAATTCGATGAGGCAGAAGAAGCTCCAGCAGATGAGCACGTGAATTACGAATGCACTATAATTGACGAGTTGGTGTGTCCAGAGGTGAAGAACGCTAGGCAAATAACACTTGATGACTGTGTGCAAGTGGGGATGTGAGGTGGTTATAAAACACGTTTGAGTGCGGTAAATTTTCTGTGTACAATGTGAAATACTACAAATACTTCCAAACAGACAAACGTGATGTAAACAGTTTCTCATAGGTTTCTTGTTAACAGAGCGACCGATTTTTGTGCTTACTAGACGTCCTCGAGGTAAGATTACTCAACTTTAAGATATGTGGAGGTACCGTCTACGGTAAGTTTAATCGAGATGACACCTAGTGGGGCATTCGATATTGGTGAGGAGATACTCATGACAGTTTGACATACTGCTGGTACCAGCGTGCCCGGAGCACAGAATAGAACACACTGGTTAACCTAGCCGTCAAGTTGACTGCATGTGACACCAGCAGGCTCTCCTTGTTAGGTTGTGAAGTGTTTGTAAATACACGTTTAACCTTGGAGGCCAGGTACTCTGTGAAATCACCGATTTATTAGACAGTTTGGAACAAATGAAGGTAAACAACCGATGAGATGTTGTTGGAATAATCAACATTCCACAAAAGTGAAGACCATTTGTGTACATATATAGAGGACAACAGGCTGTAAACTACGGGAAGATTTACAACTCTGTTTAGCACAGCTTCGACCAGTCGAAACATATATGAACCTTCCTTACGTAACGGAACTTTGGAGCAATTAGATGTGAGAATAGATACCTGTTGAACTTTATTGAGTACCATAGCAAAATATCTTCTTCATTATTGCACACATACATAACAACAGAAAGCGTATTTATTAAGTTGCCGTATGGAGTTAATGGGTTCCTTGAACAGACCTACCGGAAGGTGGATGCGGTAGTCAATTGAAGACACTATGCCGCTTCCTTACTGGCCATTTCATCACTAGTGCCTACAAGGGTGATCAAACCAATTATAAACAGTTCTCACTGTACCTGTCAATTCAGGTATAGCCACGGTGCTCAGAAAGAACCGGAAGGAATTAGACTATTCGAATAGTAAAGGATATATATATTTAAATGGCAAACAAAAAGTTCAGCCAGCGACCGAACTCCTGCATCATCCATAGTTCATCATTTAGTCGAAAGCCATCCGTCTAATTGCTTTACTGTTTTGTTACATCTCTGTTTACAAGGAAAAGGTACAAAACGATAAATTTCAGTTACGATGAAAAATCCTCACTATGCATTGCGCAATTGTTCGAATTCACTAGGCCTCATACTAGGATATCCTATAAAAAAGGAACAGTGGGTAGACGGAACGCAAATAAACCGCAAATTAATTGGCTAACAGTGTGAATGTTTAGGCATGCTAACAAAAAATGTACAAGTGGTTTCTTTAAGTAAGGCGCAACAAGAACGTATCGGTCTTGCCAAACCGGACCGAAGTGATGAATACGTATGTCTCGTGAATTGAGCGATGGAAATCTTCATGTCAGCAGTGGTTAACTTCGTAAAGCGCTTTAGTTGCCAAGATTCAGACATCACATAAAAGTGCAGACCATTATTTGGCAGCTACAGCACATCACAAGATATGTTTTCGATTGAACTTGTATGGAGAGAAAATATCAGACAGCCAATGAAAATAAATGGCGAATTTGTTACAAAAAACGAATCTGATTCAACGCCATACACGGTTTGCTTGCGTAAGAGAACAGCTCCGAATGTTTGCAAGTAAACGGTATCTTCACTTACTATCAGATGTGCCTGAGCTTCATTATTCACTAGCAGAAATTAGAAAAAAGAATTGTATGAACCAATTTAGGAAGACTGCGATTTGCTAAGAAATCAATTGACATTTCGCTTGAATTTTGATCTTACGACTGAGAAATATTAGGTCGGGAAGAACAGCCCAGCACGAACCACGCCGGTTACCTCGTTGAGTGAGTCACGCTCGATTAAACAGTCGAATATATACAAACTTACACTGACGTAAGCAAAAAATCAAACGGCCAGTTTGTGATGTCAGTACGAGAGCACAGATTCCGCTGAGTGGAAGAAGGAAATCCATTCTTGACGCAGAGCACACCGCACGCGAGAACTAGCGACTGCAAACTGTGGAACAAACTACATCTGGCTAAAATAGGCTGAAAGAACATTCGGGGGTATAGAAGATAGAGTGATACGCTCTGAAATGACCATTATTAGAAAGCCAGGTAAATCGGTCCCACCAAAGTGGTGTTGAACGTTCGTAGGAAGAACTAAATTGTAAACACACAAACCGTACGCAAGCATTTCTGATGTGTCACATTGTACACAGAAAATTCACCGCACTCAAACGTGTTTTATAACCACCTCACATCCCCACTTGCACACAGTCATCAAGTGTTATTTGCCTAGCGTTCTTCACCTCTGGACACACCAACTCGTCAATTATAGTGCATTCGTAATTCACGTGCTCATCTGCTGGAGCTTCTTCTGCCTCATCGAATTCATGTCCCCTATTTTTCCTTCAACATTTTTATTGAATGGGTCATGAAAAGTTGAGTGGTGGGAACTGAACAGTCGGGCAAGTGTATCAATTGTTGCATGAGTCGTGCACACGTCTGGCGTCCATTCTATTCTCTCGTCGTCTGTATCGAGTCGTGAAAACCCCTCTGTTCATCCCAACCTTCCGATTGAATGTATGCTGAACTCCAAACCTGGAATGGTCATTTTCAAAACGCTCTGGATTCCGTCTGTCCCGATTATCAAGAGAGTGAACTTATAACTTTTCACAATTCAGCCCAAGAAGATTGCCAGTCTGTGCTTCGAATACTTGACATCATTACACGTACCCCTTTCGGTGCAACACTTCACCCCAAGGGTATAAGACAAACTACCCAGTTCTACCATGGCCGAAAATATTCCTAGCCCTTGTGCTCGCTTCATTTTGTCCACTCGCCAGTCGATATATAGTCGATACCTCAGCTGCTTTTGCAATCAGGGCGCGAGACTTTAGGTTGCGATTTGGAGAGTCATTCGTTGCGTATTCCAGTTATTAATTCGGTACTCATTATTTAATGTCCATTTTAATAGTTTATTCAATGGAAAATTGTATTTCAGCTTGGTTGATGTTTGCGTTATAGTGGTAAATGTTTTCTTGGGCGTTTACACTTGAAATATGCAGCGGATACGGAAGCAGTGCATTATACTCAACATCTCTACGGCGACTGTATCAATTAAAGGAAGTTACACATGTTGCATAGTGTTTCACCGCTTGCCTAGACCAGTTTGGCAAGTTTCCGTGATGTGCATTGAAACAAATTGTTGAAGAAAGTTCAGCTATGTTTGTAAACGAGGGTAGCATGGAAATTCCGACTGGGAGTTGTATGGTTTTAATAGATTTATTCAGTAGAAGTTAAACGTTAAACCTATTTACCTTGACAGTGTAGGTTTAAGCCGAAATCTTTATGGGTGATCAAGAGATATTACAGTGATTTAATAGGTCCATTCAGAGAGAGGGTTGTTGTTGAGTACGAAGCAGTTTTCGGGGTATGATGAAGTCAAAGGTAGGAATTGAAGGTTTACGATACAAGTAGATGTCCAACGATCAGAAAACTCACCCGAGGAGGCGTTCCGCCCGTGTTTGAGCCTGCCGAAGACGCTCTTGGTTGGCGTCCGCCTGGAACAGAGGAACAGGCAGACTGAGTGAAACTCTGAAAAAGCGGGTAAGTTTAACCAGACGGAAACTAGTTTGACCGCTAACCTTATACAAGCACTATTACACGCTTCTAGTTTTAGAGAGACGTACGGGTCCGACAGATCCTGTGATCGATGGAAACACGCGCTCCGACGACTAACGTGAGTAAGACTGCAGTTATCATGGTGGTGTTCACATTCCACAGGACATGCGACAACCAACGAGTGAAACGAACTGAAGTGGTCGTGTTACAAATAGATGACTCGACTGTTCTCATCAAATGGAACAGTGTACATACCACGGCGAATGATCGAGAACGCTAGTCGAGTGGCTACACTATAAAGAGTACCATTGCCCAGAGGTTTGGTACTATGATTTTTGAACAGTGTCACCAGTACAGTTCTCAAGTGACTTATTGTCACTTAAACGAGCTGCACTGCGTCATCGATTACGATAACGCCGTGGGAGGCCCAGTGACCTCGACCGCGACAGTCACAGAATATATTTCTGAATTAAAGCGTTCCATATGTGGTCACAACTTTCAACTCTTCATAATTTGCCCAGCCATATCATAGCAAACATTTGATGAATGCGATTTTCCGTAGTGTTAGTGCCACACTATGTGATGCACGATACACCCAGGATTGGAAGCATCGGCTCCGAACCGAAACTCCGTTGACAGTTTACAGACTAATGTAGTATACAAGCTAGACCTTATCAGGTTTTCATTTTGAAACAGCTAGTCTCATTGAGCGTTAGAGAAGATTTGTTGAACATACACACCGATGGTTGGTGGAGGCGATGACGCATCAAACAATAACAGAAAGTGTGAGGTGGAAGTCAACTTTGTCCGTGGTACGTCACGTCAGAAAAACAGGTTACGTTGCTGACCTTGTCCAAACGTATAGCTTGTAGCTGCGCAATCCGAATCCCGAACGCTCATGTTTCTTGAAGTGATCTCAATCAGCGATCATCGCTTGCGCGTGCACATGTTAATTCGAACACTTTGTTGGCCTCGAAACTGACAACACTCCCTCTTGTAACTTAAAGCGAAATTACACAATTTTTCACTGCAGTTGAGGTACGCATATACTACGTACTCCAATGCGTACTGGTTGAAACAGTCGGTTCAAATCACATTTCGACCACCTTCTGAATGACGAATGGAAACAAACACCAGGACAGTCACGTGTGTCGATCAGGAAGTGAGTGCGCAAAAAGACAGAAGGTAGCAACGTAAACCTCAAACGTTTGAAGCGCATTTCACCTGAATTGAACAGGCCACCGTTGAAACTGTCCGCCACAATCGAAATTTCGACAACCCGAAAAATATAAACTGGCAATTAACAAACATGAGGAAGTTCTACGTAATCAGTTGCAAGATTCTAGTCTATACAGTGTATCGACCAGACGGCCGATGAAAAGCATTCATCAGAGCAGAAAGAAGACATATATTGCTCTGATGAAGTGGTTAAAGGGAACTCAGTGCTTCAAATTTCTCAACAACAAAAAAGCATTCAGTCGTGGAGCAAGCAAGCAATCGTGATCGATTTCAACATAAAAATAAGAACACAAGCGTTAACAACGGTGTGCGCGTGCAGTATACGTATAAGCATGGGCACATTTACGTAAGCATGTTAGTGTACCTTCTGATCGATTCGTTCCAGTATATCCTGATGCGTTCGAATCTCTTGGTTCATATCAGTCGCCATAAGCCGTAGACCACCGACAGCGCTGGCAACCGCTTGCAAATTGGTGTCCATTTCATCCTCCCTGGCATCATTTGTGATACTGTACGGACGACATCAGAAAGAGAAAAGTTCACAAAACAGGTCACGATTGTTGTCCGAGTGCGCATGTGATGCCAGTTAGGATAAATTCGAAAACCATATTTAAGATAGTAGATGAAAAATCGGAAAAACTGACCATAATTAGTTGTTCCACTAGTGCAAAACAAGTGAAGCTGTTGAAAGTGGTTAACTTTAATGATTTTTTCACGTTTGACGAGGCCGATCGGGCAACACTAGTTGAGCTCGTGTACCCGCTGAATGAGCACTTCAAAATCCCAAAGCCAAATCATATTTTCATTATGCAATGCTTGATTCACACGCAGAAAAAGGGACATATTAAGAAGACGACAGGGAATATTTCGAATTGCTAGTTCAATCAGCTAAGTGAGAAACGGACTCATTGTTTTGAGTGACCCGCCTATGTAAGGATTTCGGAAAAGGATAACCGTTCATGATAAATACACCCCGGCTATTTTCAAGCCTATCAACTCAGCTGGTGCACATTGTTCGGACTATCACATAAAATGTGTGCCTGATAATATACGCACTCGGTCAAATTTGAATTAGGAATGTAGACATAACTAGGATCCAACCCATGATAAAAACCTGTTGTATTTGGCAACCAAAATAACCAAAACATCGGTAACGAAGCACAATGTGATCACTGAATGCCACGTTACTCACATAAGATTCACGTCTGAAAGATAGTATGAATCTTTGAGGAATTCTGCCACTACGGTTGGCATTGATAACAAGCACGTAACTATATTAATTGACCCATCCCTCTATCAGTGAGACGCGTGTAAATAGATGCATATGCAGCCACCTACACATAGACACAGAATCAACGACCGTCACATTATTCCGGCCACAAGAACGCTGGTTTCAAAATAAAATGAATAAAAAGTATGCATCGACCACCCGGTAAACCAACTGCAACAAAAAACTGCAGGCGTGATTCCATCATTCAAAAGGATCGATTGTCAGTAATGATCATCAATAAAACGATCGTGAAAACAATTGTGGCAAAAATGTTGGTACTATGAAAAATAGCACGTACTAAATCACAGCTTCTAACCACTTTCAACATCTCTTAATGGCTGCAAACTTAAGAATGGATTTCACTTTTAGTGGGGAAAAAAATCACTGTAAAAAAAGATGATCAGACCTCAGGAAATAAGCTCACTCACATATAAAGGTGACAGAACTTGCTGACGGCAATCTAATTTACAGTGCTTTGTCGGTCAGTGTGATCGACGGACCACTGACCAGATGACTGTGAATGACTTTTGTCGACAGATGCTAAAATCCCATTTCCTAGGGGGATTAGATACGCATGCACAGAGAACAATTCGAGAATCCCGAAACACAGGGAACGCATGAAAACAATTTGGAGTATAGCAGTCTTCTCTTGGAAAATGGTTTAGTCCAGCTGATTAACTTCGTCTTCCCAAAAAGGAAACAGTGCCACAGGAATCCACCGTCCGTTTGTATGGTGAAAACGGCGAAAAACAAAGACACTTATCAAGCTATCAGTGAGTAGAACTGTAGTGAGGAGATGCGGACACAAACCTTGCCCAAGCGACATAATACTGATGTATAACAAGCTAATAGAGCTGGCAAGCAACGTGAAAACTTGATAACACGTAACACGATCGGCATAGCTGCGGATGATTAAATTGGAGAATACAGAAAACACAACCCGTGCACCATTTCCTTGCAATTCACCGAAGAGCACGAGTTCGTGAAACACGAGATTATCCCGTTAGTCCAACTGAGGGCACAAATCGTCATCGTCATCACAGACAGAAATAGAACAGTGGTTCACATCGACGCCTAAATGTCACGTAACCGCGAAGGAGAATAGAAGCGAACACTTCTTTTTTGAAGGGTGATGGGAAGAGATCTAACTACTAGCAAAAACAGTTACGTTTATGTCCAAACATTCAACATCAAACTGCCTACAACTTGCAAACAACCGAGCAGTAATTAAAAGTAGGGCGTCATCAGCAAGACAACCTCCCTACGGCATTCATTGCACAGCGTCATCAAGTGCACTCATTTCCCAGACAACTCGGCTAAACAACGACAACATACACGCCATTGAGCTCTCTTAGCCACCATCTCACCTAAGGTTTGAAGCCACAGATCCTGTGAATCGGAATGGTCACAGCCCAGGGCACCAACCCGATCTACACTGATCAACCATTTGCTGAACACTATTCTTCTAAACCAGGTCACCACCCCTCCATCTCGCATCTTACACCAGTCAGCCGCAGCGTCAGAAAAGAGCGTTCGGTGTGGCAGGCGACTAGCCGGCATCCTTGGTATATGACCTAACCATCTCATTCTGCGCAGATGTGAGGAATGAACAAGGGAAATCGTTTGTCAATCACTACCAAGCCTTACAAAACATTGTTAATTTGAAAAACAGCCACATAGTTACCAACGAGAACCTCACCGCATTCGTAGTCGATGCCGACTTCCTGTCGGTTGCGTGCACCGTAGAACAACTGAAACACCAGCGTTCGACTACAGCAAACATGTGCCAAAGAATTCCACTTTTCGCTCTGACCTCTGTAATCCGAAAACACAATGGTCCAGACTACGCACCCGAAACGGTTCTAAGATATTCTCACATGACCATGAGCTAAATACACGCACTATTCGTGCGGTGCCCAGTCTCGTCTTATCATTGTGCCCTTAATAGGACGAAAATTGCCCAAATCGTACACTCAGGAATCTTTCGATCAACTGTATCGTGAACTCTACGAGTCACATTATTATACTGTCAGCAGCAATGGATCCTAGACAAAACAGCTTTAAGAATGTCATTGATCGGATCGCGATGATTGCATGATCCACAACATCGGAGTTCACTAATAACGCGGTTGCTCTCACTGATGCGGAACGCTAGTGCCGCATTTCTGAGGACAGCATCATCACACAGTAAAACATGAATAGTTACCACAGACGCTTAACCACCATAACCATAAACAGGAAAAAGAGTGAATCATCGCCAAGGGGAACAAACCAGCAGACGTTCAAACAGCCAACAACGAGATGTCCAAACTCTGCAAACAAATAAACCGAGCTACAAGTGACAACAATGCATCGTCAGTGAGACGTCTTCCTCAGAGTTTTCACTGTTCCGCGTCACCAAGCGTATTAATTCATAGGCAACTCGGACAAACAACGAGAACATTCACGCCACTGAACTCGGTTAACCGCCCGCTCACCTACAGTCTCCAATCACCGACTCCAAGACTCCCGACCTCACCGGCATGGAGAATGAACACGAATTACGGTGGCCAACCACCCCGAGAATAATTCCATCTCTCTGCAACAGGCCACCATCCGCCCAACTCGAACACTACGCCAGTCGGCCGCAGCGTCGAAAAAGAGTACTCCGTGTAGCAGGACTACCTGCCATCCCTAGTACACGGCACAGCCATCTAACTCTGTGTAAACGCGAGAATGGAACGAACGGACTCGCTCGAAAGTCACCACCAAATACCCGCCCGCCCCCCCTTAACCTCTTCGCTGCTTACACGCTGATGTCACCCGAGAACAGCGAACGAACACAAACACATCGGCGGTCAAACACCTCAAAACGGTTCACGTCTTCTACCCTGAGCACACAAGTTTCGATGTCGTAGTAGTGGTAGTACAACCCTCAATGTTGCCATTTACACACGAACCTTAGGCTTCTGAGAGATACCTCTCTGTCGCCACAGGTGTCCCACAACAACGAACACCAACCTAGCCTTACAGATACGCACTTCTATCTCATCCCCTACACCTCCACTACCGCCACCGTCAACGCCGCCGATGCAGCTCCCCACTTATACAAACAGGTCGACAACAACAACAACAACAACAACAACAACAACAACCATGACTTCATTATCTAACATTAAATCTACCTGATCACAGCAAACTCACACAATCACTTTGCGTTTAGATACTGAAAACCGCATTCCAAAGTAGTTAGCAGAATGTGAAATAGCCTCTAGCATTGTCTGTGCTGCTCGAATGGTGTCAAACAGCAAAATAAATCAGTTAGCAACCTCCAGGCTGCAAACTGTGTGCTGAAATGTTCAGCAGAGCACAAAACAGCTTCTAGCACTGTTGGTCAAACAATGACACCTTATCTATCATCAGCCATGTCAAAACAAGTCCGTTTCCCAACAGACAGGAGGTCCACGCCAGCACCTTGCGAGTGCCGCAGACAGTTCTACATTATATCGTCCACTACAAAAGTAAACAAACGTGGTGAAAGTGGGCAGCATTGACGTAGGTTGCTCCTGGCGCTGAAACTGTCAGACAATTCACCGCACACCCTAACCAGAAGAACTGAAGTATTGGAGTAAAGTGCCAGCAGTGTTAAAATGGTTGGTAGGTAAACCTTTGCGTCCAGGCTTTCCTAAAAGTCCACATAGATCCAGTGACACACCACCGAAGAGACACATCTAAGCTAATTATTGGCGGTGTGGCTACGTGGTATATTTAGGGGAGCATTGACGTACGTTGCTCCTGGCGGTGAAACTGTCACACGGTTCACCGCACACCCTAATCTGAGTTGTAATATGGGGATAATCCGCCGAGAGTACGTTCGCGTACTTGTTCGATACGGAAGCAAAGGTACAACAGTACTGAGTGATCTCCGATGATGCTGGTATTTCCACTGGCGTGAAACAAGCGTGCGCGGAAGCCGCGACTTTGGTTTTTATGTACGTCAGTTCTGTACTCCAATTAACTCTAAGCAACATGAAGGCAAAGTTCAAGTGATATATAGGATGGAGATTATCACTGTGTGGGAGAACTGTGGCATATATAATCCATAAAATTCACGTCAGGCCTTGCGAAAATAGTGTCCAGTGTAAACGAATGAACATTATGAAGAAAGGTTCCTGCAGAAGTTATTTTACTTTTCACGGTTACGTGAACGTGCGATACATCACGATGATATAAAACTCAATGATACGTTATTAGTTCACAACAGGAACATTGTACATTTATGAATCCCACAGTGATAATGCACAATCCACTTACGCTATGGTAATTACTAAACTATGCACCATCGAAAAGTACAATTGATAAACTATGCAAAGTAGTGTATAATCTGTACAGTAATAATTTGATCAGTAAACACAATAGTACAGCCCATTTATGTGTGCAACTGAAATCGGAAAGAAATATCTGTGTGGCTGGACTAAGTTAACCCTGTCATTATTCTAACAAAATTCGGTACTTTTATGTGCCTAGTTCACGAGAAACATTCAGGTATTACCAATTAAAATGAAAACTACTTGGAATTTACTGATAGAGTAAGTATGGACGGGTAGCCGTGAGTGAACCAGAAGCGTTTGTTCACACCAGGCAAAGGCCGTTGAACGAAAAATTCCTTCCTAGCCATTACACATAGTGCTGACGTCAGCAAATCATGCGTTGGAGTGGGGGAAACTCTCGGAAATTTAATTGCTGATTTGAGAAGTCTTACGACTGTGCTACTTAAAGTAACACAAAGAAAATCGAAGGATGTTCGCAACAAGATGTAAAAAGAACATACACATGCGTGATTCGAAAAGGTGACAATTGACACTCGGAGAACAGAGATTAGTGGGTTCGTCAACTAATGCCGGATGAAATAACACATTCACATACCGTCAGAGCTAAATCACACTGGTCAGCGATTAATGAGACTTCTTTGCTCCGCAACACTTTGCAACAAACCTACCGTGTAATGTACTGTCCTTGGCCGGGAATTCCTAGCTGGGGTTGACCGGTGGGTTGGGTGTTGAACTGTTGTTGCTGTCGTTGAGACGTCTGCATGGAGGGCGCCACCAGAGATTGGTTGTTTGAATTAGGTTGCTTGAACAATTTGTCCGAGGTGGGTTTCTTGGAACTGAACAGGAAAATGCAAAGAAATCACGATGATGGAACGAAGGTCCGATAAGTGGACAACAAAAGCCGAAAGCAACCAAAGAAGCTAGAAAACTTTCAGTCACGTTTCAAAAGTGTGTCCGACATACGAATGTGGATATCGAGCCGAGGAGTTGGCACTTGAAACGCCCAGTTGCGAGTTGACAGGCAAGAGCTTCAGAATGACAGCTAAAAACTTCAACCTAAAGTGAGTGCGCTCAACGAGTTTCAACTCACTCAGCGCATCAGCATCATCCATCATTCATAATCCATCATCAACAGCCATGAGCCCGACCAAAAGGTACTGTGCCTCGGGCCGCCGATCACCTCAACACTGACGTGGAACATGCTAGAATGAGGCGGTACTAAGGATGTCGACTAATTCTCAAAGAAGCGTAAGCGGAAGAACCATAAGTGCCATGGATACATGTACGTCATTGACTGCGACACACCGCCATCCCGGATAGCGTCTCTAACCAGCGGTTTGAGTGATCACGGGGACCCCATTCAGACAGGCGATGTCTGCCCATTTTGTTCAGTGGAGCAGTCAAGGTCTTCATATTTCGTGACCACGTTGTTGCTTGACCACCGCGCGGTTTTATCCAACAACAGGATATAGGGTTTTCTTGGGGGACCCCACCCGGAGTCAATGACTCAAGGGTCTGACTCACTTGGCAGTGAGGGGCTTGCCTAGCCCGAGGGCGCAGTGAATAAGACAGTAATGTCTGATTCTGAACACTGCTGAGCGCAGCGGATGTACTCGAGGCTACATCGGGCTTTTGAGAGATAGTTGATGTTTTTCGACCGTATTGGAAAATACGCCGGCAGTCACGGTTAACCGTTGGGCAATCGGAGTGCTCTTTGTTTGAGGGTACCTTTTCTAACCCGCTTCTTCCTGATACGGAAGACAGCAGTGCCGCGACTGTAAAAATAGTTCTGCTGTATGCCCATAGGATCGTGCCTCACTACCTAAGCACTCCTACGCGGTCAGTAGTGCGACATGCAATCCTATGAGTGTAACTGCTTTTCGTCTGACTGCTCCCCTTTGGCCTGTCTGACAAGGTTGCACCTGGAGGGACCGGAGTCCTAGTCAGCATAGCCCGCCGGATCAAAGCAGTACACAAGCCCGACCACCACGTTATCACGATTAAGGTATATGCGTATGGACTACAGGCAACAATGATAAGACACGAAATATAACCTGAGCATCGTCCATCTTCCAGACAACTAGGATGTAGCCATGAAACACACGTATGAACATGGGCATACTTCGTGCGCTTGTCACCTTTCAAATCTGAATACTGTTGAAAATATGAATTTCTCCAGGATAATTTACATTGTACACTCCTTGCAGTCGTAAGTATATAGCATGAAAATAAAACAAGTGAACAGTTAACTGATGGAGTAGCGAACAAGACTTCAACGGGTATTTTCGGACGATTAACTGATGAACAAGAAAAATAGTTGTCTGCGTTTTCCTTTAAATCACTTCATCGTAGCTAGGAAACTCAAGAGAGGTCTAGAGTAACTGGTAAACCTATTTAGGCGTACAACAAAGATTTGAAATGAGTCTCGAAGTTAAGCAGTTTAAAGCCTTTGCATGTTGTAGTCACATGTACCACCAGCCACCACTGCTAGTCAGGGTCAAGTGCCTAGCAATTTATAAAGCACGGCTTCGACGGATCCGTGCACAGCTGTTTCATCGGGCTGACTCGTTGATTGGCGCAGCCAATTTAGCAGATGCTCTCTGACTTTTATCTCCAACGTGCTGTCTGACTTCCCACCGTACATGCATCGTCACTGCAAGTGAACATACAGACACAATGACTAATCGGGAGAACAGACTCGGTCGATTTGACCGGCGATAAAAGAATGCTTCTGGTACGCGCAATGAGCGGGACTATAGGTCTAAGTTAGTCCAACTCACATCATATAAGGACCAGAGAACAATTCGTTCTTAGTCTAGTGTGTTCAAAACGTTCATGATTTAAGCAGCGAGAGCTCATTAAACACACGCATAATAAGAAGTAGCCGGACCTCTAGCCAAATCGCGAATGCACTACGATAGGCGCTGATACGACGTTACTGTTATTCTCAACTAAATGTTGGGTGGTATTTTTTTGACCCAAATGCTCAAGGCGAGCGCACATCAAACCCATTGGGTGCTGTATTCATCATAGTTCAATAAAACTGCTGCCTTATTGAATTCGTTTTACACCTCCCTTCAGCTACAAAGTGTACACCTATGAAGTGATCTCAAACTTAAGTGGTATTTGACCAAGTTGACTCAAGTTTGACTAAAGCTGCGAAATTCCGGAAGGGCTACTCGAACACAGCAATAATATCGTAGTTGAGTTATTGTCGAGTGACAAACAAACAGATGTCAAGTATGCAGATGGCAGTGCCTCATGTGGGTCCTAGGTAGACAACGAACGGCATGATAGAGCTGACAGGTGCAGAATATACGTCAGATCCTCAGAGTGCGAGTTACCATCACAAAATCGAACAGATTCAAGCCTTACTTGCATTGCTGTAGGCAGCCCGACTAGAACAGTTGAACACTTCATCCGGCTCACCTCGTCAATTTGGAACATTGCTGATGACATAAGGATGAGAGTAGCGAGCGTGACCGGTGCACCCCGAATTTTTAATGGGCTATGGCGTTACAAAGACGTCGAGGCGTCAATTATAAAAAGATCAGTAGTGCGCTGATCGGAGACGCTCGGGGATATAGCGGCCAGTATCCGTGAGATTGCTGAGAGTTTCTCACACAAGCTCAACGTTTTTGTGTTTGAACCTTCTTGGTTCACTTCTTAAAATCCCTAGCTTCTAATGTCAACATCGATGTCAACTACAGTCATAGTCGACTTTCGTCAAAGTATCAGTTTATTTATGTGAAACAACAATGCAGCGTTATCATATGGACGGATTCAGCTAACTAGAAAACTGATCTTCGCCTGAATAGTCGCAAGAAGAATAATTAACGGCAAATCAGGAAGAAACTTCTGTGGTTATTTTAGGTTTGTCATGAGAACTAAACACACTTTTCATGCTGCCAAATCCAAGCAAAAATTACACGTTTAGACCACTTTACGGCAGCAGTCAAAAAACAACCGAAATGTTTAACATGACAACAACGGAGTTTTATCTATGTGAAGAGCCGAAGAACTAGGAATAACACTGATGGACCGACAACACCTTGACGATATTAAAGGTATGTCTTGACATTAGCACCGATTTGAAAGTAAATGCCCAGATGAAGGTCGGCGAAAACCATCGCTAAAACCAACATGCAAACTGCAATCCGATCGTGAGTGAGTTGATACGTCACCTAAGGTATGGTGAAATGAATATGCTGCATGAAACTAAAAATATCTGGTCTAAATACACAGTGACTATTGTCGAGGAGATGAGAACTACGTAAAGCAGAGTGGAAAATACAAGTGCACAGCAAGGGTTCACAAACACCCTCGGATATAAGTAGAACAATTACGATCGTTAAGCCTAATTAGCCATTAGTCCGTAGTTTGTAGTGAAGGAACAGGTGAAAACAGAAATCCAAAACTACAGTCGGAGGATGGCAGTTCTGAGCATGTTCCAGCACGTAATGCGCCCCTCGACCCCGTCAACAAAGATAGATTTGTGCTCGTCAAACTAACTTTCAGCTTGATCAAAGCCGAATTAGTCAGTGTTACATTGTGACAGCCAGTACTGTAAAAATCGGATTTTTGGACAAACAACCATGATCTGGTTTTTGGAACGAAAGGCAACCTTGATGGGGGCACTTCATTTAATTATCCATAACTGACGTGGTAAGGCAAATCTTATCAATATTCAATATCAACAGTAAGCTAACAACATCCACACACACACCGGAATGTGTTTGAAGTCGCAAAGAGTTGGCCTGTAGAAAGGTTGAATGTCATCGCGTTACCGGAACACAAATATACTGTTGGAAGTACCCGTGGAGAGAAACCAACAAGTTCCTCAGATATCAATTCTTGCTCACCTGAAGCTTGTGTCCGGGCGAACGGCTTACCTAACTCTACTAAAATCGGGGCACATTCGCCAAAAACATGATTTAATATACTTAGTCACAGACAGGCCGATTGCACCAACTAGATGATTATCCAAACTCCATCAATAACGATAATTGCGACGAGTGCGTGAACATTAAATGTTCCACTGCTCTAGACATGTTCTGATCGCGCTTTGTTTCTCAAGGCACTAAGAATGGACTGTGTATTGAAATACATTGGGGCTGCTAAGCACGGCCGTCTCACTGACAGATTAAGTAGTAATATCTTTCTATTGTTTCGTTGTATTTTGAGTGACTCATCTGTACACGATTGACCCAGTTCTCGGTGACTTTATGCGAGTCCTACCTTTAATAATTTAGCACTGTGTCGATATGACAAAACATGTCCAACAACACTGCACTGTCCTAAAAAACCATCAGGCTGAAACCAGCGCACTGGAGTATTCAATATTACGTAAGGGTCCGTCAGGGTACCAAATTAGCTGTTGTAACAGTTAAGTGCAGGAAAATGCGTCAAACATAGGGATCGCAGAATGAGTGCGTAACAAGTAAACATGAATAACTGAAGTGCCTGTTGTTTGACAACCCAAAGGAACAAAGTGGGAGCTTCCTTGAAACGACTTTCTGTGACGAAAAAAATGAGTTGCGTGATTTGCAGTTGATATTGGTGATGTTACGACTACATTTAATTGTACTCTTTAAATTGAATGCCAGCCTATCGCTGGTAGTATCATGCACCCTCTATATGGCCTGGGTTAGAACAGAAGCACCAGTGAACGGTAGGGGTATGACACTAGCCCTAGAAATAGGTAGCAGACGGCAAACGGTAACATCCCACTTGACGCCAGTGACAAACACAGGCTTGAACTGAGCCACCATTACGTCAAAGTTGGTCACTATATTAACTGATCAATTTGGCAACTTGTAACGAAATATAGAACTGTCTTGTTCGTAAGCCAGACCCAACAGAAATATGTGAAGTCCGTAATATCATTGCTTACTTCCTGTGCAAGTGGTGGGGGGAGTTTGTAGACGACTGTTTTAAGTGGTCACTTCCAGTGATGTTTGCCAAGGGTGTTCGATCTCACCTTTCCCGAATAACATTGTAATACGTGGACATTCTGAGTGAGCCAGGCGGATCCAACCAACTTAAGGTGGAGTTTGACCTCAGCCGTAAGTCGACCAACACGGCCTGTCATAGACACGGACTCAAAGTGAGTAAGTTGAGCGACAGGGCTGATGAGTGAATTGTGTTTCACACCTTCAGATCGTAAAATTACTTTTGACAATGAGGCGTTTTTTAAAGCAGACAATTTGCTTGAAGCCGATAACTGTTTTATACACAGTTTATTTGCTTGTTAATGTGCAATAACCCCCAGAACATATTACTGACAGCCGCTGTCATACGTGACGTTGAAAAAACCTTCCGGTTGCCGCTGTAAGGAAGGGCATATAAAGCCCGCATGCACCCAACTTTGTTGTATGGCTCATAACCACAATGTGGATGAAGTTAGTGTGCTGGACAGTCGTCGTCTTTCTTAGATGGCGCGCATCAATGGGGTGGTTAGACCATCGACTAAGGAAACGTAACAACTCGGATTCGCCTCTGCAACCACCTTTGAGCGCCATTTTTTTCCGGTCATTATGGAGATCTTTTCCAGAGCTTCCTCGTAAAAATAAGTAAGGGGATGAAAGTGAGTATTCGAAGGGAGTAAACGTGGTTCACCTGGGGGAGTTGATGAGCGCTGATTTCGGGTCAATCGAAAGGTTCTCGTTGACCATCAGATATATCTTGGAGGTAGAGGAACCACGTGTTGATCACCTGCTTGAATGGATTCATGAGATGAATTAAGCATCCCGAATGGCGTACGAACCGAGGTGTTTGTCATTGGCTTAGCAAACAGAGAAATGAAAAAGAACAATCTGATCGGCGATTAACTTCCTTAGCCTTATGGATCAATTTAATCATTGTGACCCTACATAAAGTTAAAGTGGCACCCTGGAAGGCAAGATTCCACCTGAATACTGGAGACGCGGTGGTATGCCCTAATGTTTTGCAGGTCCAGTTGGTAAATCAAATGCTCCGGGTAAAGTTCTCAGGTAAAATGTTTGTTTTGGCCTGGGGAACAAGGCGTTCTGCGTGAGTAATGTATGAATAGTGTGACAACATTAGGAACTGAATTGGACATCATTTTATGCGCCCTCTGATCGCAGCGTAGGCGGCTGATGACGTCCTAAGACTACACCGCCATAAACTGTTAATTACCTGCCCGCCTTTCCGTAACGACCTCACGACACTCACAAACTTACTATATGCGCATCTTACAATGATGATACAACGAACAATAAAGCAATGTCGCATTGCGCGCAGCATGATACGCTACTTGTTACCCAAAATATTAGTTAGGCTAACAATCTACAACTTAGAAAAGACCCAATTTTGACAAATTAGGGCTTCCGCAAGATTAGAGCCAGCGGAGGAAAAACATACCTAAAATTGATAAGCACTCTATCAGCTGAGCTGCGAAATCACTCCAGAAACTCGAAAATCTTGCATTTGGACTTAGTTACCCATCCGTATCACTGTCTTATATAAAATCCACTAAATGATCTAAGAAATCGGCTGCCCCGGTAAGATTTCTCAAACGCTAAGCGTTCCAAACATTACTTCGTAGCCGCATTTGAGCATTTTGTTTCCGTAGCCAGCTCCAATATAGCCGAAGTCCAGATTTTTCAGTTGAGTTTCCTGTAAATCATCAAATCTGCCAAATTACTCATTTGTGATCTATAGTGTGTGAATACCTAAACATATATGACAGTGAGCCGTGATTGCAAGCCAGTTGGAGACCCTCGCCATCGATGCTTAGTGGCTCGGCAACGGACGTTCAGGACTCTAGAGAGATCCTACACCTCCAACCTCTTGTCAAATTACAACGGGTGTATACTTCGTGATGTTCTGAAGACCTCACAACAAATCATTGATCCATCCGGTGTTGTGTTCGCGCCGAGCGCAAAAACGGGAAAAGTGCTGTCTGGCGGAACCACCCCCCAAAGGTCAGGTTTGTTCCATCGGACCAGATGGCTCTAGTAAAACCATGAGACCTTGCTGAAAAACGGCACCTCAGCGAAGAAAATAAAGCGAATCGCGCAACATCGTTAGGTTCGGGTATTATTGTAAAGACTTATGGATAGGATCGAACGCCAGCTGTTTGAAGTGAAGCTACAGACTGCCAAGTAACGATGTGGTTCTGTTGTACAAGGCCGGTAGGTGATGCGCATTAATTTAGAATTCCTGCCAGACATCTATTTTGCGATTGTAAAAGCTATCCGGAAAGATAACGAGCCGGAATCAACAGTGAGCTTGCTGTTCCGTCACACTTGCAATGAATGCCGTCTCGGATCACAGTAACATGTGGTCATTTCTAAAGTCATCATTTTAGATGTATGTTTATAATGTTCCATAGAACCTCATGACATCCAAGTGGGCTCTTAGGGTGACGGCTGTAAAAACCAGATTCGTGCCAGCATCCTGTTCAGTGAAACGTAGGTAAACATATTACAAGCCACACAGATTGCATTCCAACCGTGTTAGCATGATCACGTAAGCACTTGCTAACCAGACAATCTGGGTATTGATAAATTACATTCTAACGTTCACATGGTCGACTAGCTACTGAATAGGAGCTTCGGTATGCAACACAAACGTTACCCAGTCGGATCTCGTTCAAAACCAACTTGACTGACGGGAGCGAATAAGGACGGATCGGGTTTCCAACTGGAAATAAGCAACATGGATAACTGTAATTTTTGGTTCATGTGACTGTGACTAGAGCAAAACGATGACATAGGACGGGCAGCAGCGCGTCGAATATCAAAGACATACTTACCGTTTCCACGGAAGCACACACAGACCACAGCACTTATCCATCTCTTCTAGATTCCGCTCCGCTTGTTGAATGTCGGTGTGAATGACATCCATCTGACTATCAACGTGACGAAGTTGATCTATAGGAGGGGCATAACATGTGTGCGATGTGCAGGGAGAAACGGTGAACAGGACATATACGAAAATAACGCCCATCAACACACCATTCTGACTTTTGTTGGGGCAACGGATCTAGATAGGCATACAAAAATGTATCCCAACCTCCCTGTATCGTCATCAGGACCGATCACAAGCAAAGTCTCAACCCATTTTGTACGAACATTTTAGAAAATGTTGGAAGAAAGCACTCCTTATACCGAGAACATACTATCAACAGGCCGTTTCGTGCAATCGATCTGCCGCCTTATAGTATATAGTATATACAGGTCGCAAGAAAAAGGGTAACAAAAACTGTCAAATCTAACCTTAAACAGCCGGAATCCTTGCTAGTGAATGACCCCGTGCATTAATTAACAAGTCATTATTTTCAGTTGAACGCATATTGCAGATGGACGCATTAAAATTCTCACTTTGAAATCCCCATGAGGGGTGAGGCGTCGCTTAAAAGTCCTGTAAAAACAAAATACACACACGGAGGGCTGAAATTTCCTTGGTTTGCAGGATACAAGTAACTCGAATACTACACTAACAGGTCACACTTTCTGTTCAGTCGAATGTGTGGATCTAACCATGTGCGCCCCGACGCTGTAAAAACAAAACCAAGGTCTCTAACAGATGGTCTAAACGGAGCTGACTGGGTTTGTATAGAAAACTCTCAGTATTGAGCCAGAGAGCTGAGCTGACGTTGGAAACCGGATCTCGCATCCACCATCATATGTGGTTAGCATGGCGTCAGTAACCAAATTATTAGATATTCACTTGAGTATATATATATATACACACACACAGAAGCATTATCAAATGAATCTGGACAATGATGGCGCGAATAGAACTAGCAAGTTTGATCCAGCCCTGCTGGTTGTGTGGGCCCGGGTAGTTTCAAGAATAAACTACACGGAAAGCTCAGCAGGGCCGACGCTAAGTGCTAATCGATTAGTTGTGGATCCTAATGATCTAGTTTACTTTTGGAAGGTCTGACAGTGTATCTGTCAAGCAAGAACAAGGCGCTTTGCAACATAAGGGCTGATTAACCATACAATTGTGAACGCGTCACTGATTGCTACGCACTGCCATACTAGACAGCAGTTTCAACCGGAAGTTCACATGATAGGTCACGTGGTCTCCAAGTCTGCAAGCAGTATCAATAAACCGCATAAAAATGATCTACATCAGCAGACAGTATGTAACCATCTCAAAACCTCGTCATTTTATGGCTCCTCCTGATCGTGAATAGCATTAAAATGCAATGTCTAACATAAATAGAACACAATCGAATAAGAGTAGACCAAGCAGGTTTTTAACCTAGATCAAAGACCAGACACTATATGAGGATGGTGGGTCAGTGAGCGGATGGCAGACCACATTAACCCATAGCAGTGAATACAAAACATTCTAACTTATCGATTCAGTAGCTTCCTAACAACGATGTCACTGTCCCCTCAATTCGCAACCATTACATGAACACGAAAACTGGAGAAGCGACTGACAATTACATAACTTGCATACATTGTTTAGTATAATCCAACATAAGCCTACAAATATCAATGTGATGACTGAGCGTGAAACAAACGTATCAGCTCATCAGCATTGCATAGAGTCAGTCAGAATGACACATTTATTCACACTTGAAGCGTTTCCTTTATGGTCAACTGCCTACTTTTGCCCGTTAGCTTCCACCTCGATACCTAACCATAGTCAAAACAGACTGCGATTCAGGAGTGGCCAACACACTGATGCCTAACGGCCACAGAATCAAGGGGAGAAGAATAAAGTTATTGAAAGGCAAGAAGAACGAAATCTACGAAGCCCAATTACTAGTTATGCGCATCTAAAAGCAAACATTCAAAATCGAGATAAACAGCATACAAACAAGCAGCCGACCTGTGCGCGAACGCTAAGTATCACAAGATCTCTTATGGCTTTTATTGCCTCAAATCACTTGCTCATCTTCAAGAAACAAGTCAGAAAAACAGCAATCACGCCGGTGAACCAGATAAGCCTCCCCCTCTCATATTCCAGAAGAGTATCAGGGGCTCTTGCGAAAACCACAGAGGAATTAGTTTGACCCCAGTCGTTTCTAAGGTTCTGGCATCCATTAAACTTCGCCGTCTCATTGCAGCTCGGTAGGTAAACAGTAGGGAAGAACAGGCAGGATTTCACCCCGGGCGAGGATGTATAGATCACATTTTTACTCTTTGTCAAATTCTGGAGCAGCGTCATGTATGTCGCCGGCCAACAATTGTTGTTGTCAACTGTAAAAGTGCGTTCGACTCAGTGGATCGATCTGCACTGTTAGAGTCGCTCAAACGCAGAGGTGTACGTAAACATACTGTCGGCACTTCATTCCCATAATTCAGCTCAGATTAGGGTTTACGGTGAGCTGTCCGACAGTTTCAGCACCATGAGCGGCGTACGTCAAGGCTGTCCGCTCTCACCATTTTTGTTTAATTTCGTCATAGACGAAATAATGGAGGATTGTCTCCGGCACTCACAAGATGCCGGCGTGGACCTCCTACCTGGTGAAAGACTGACCGATCTTGATTATGCTGACGACAACGTGTTGCTGTTTGACAACTTTCAATCGGCACAAGTTATGCTAGACGCAATTTCGCGTTCTGCCACATACTTCGGAATGCGCTTTGCAGCCTTAAAATGCATAGCGCTTTTGCAGGATTGCTGTGACTACGTAGATTTGATGTTAGATAATACAGTCATGGAGGTTGTTGACAGGTTTGTATACCTGGGAAGCTGCATCAGCAGCAGTGGAGGTGGAGGGAACGAAATAGAGGCGCGCATCTCTAAGGCTATTGTGGTGTTCGTCAACCTGGGGCATCTCTGGCGACAGAGTTATTCCTCTGAATCTCAAAGGTCACGTATATAAGACAACGGTGAGGGCCGTATTACTTTACGGCAGCGAAACCTGGCCGCTCAGGCATGGTAGAAGACGTCTTCGAGGATTTGATCGCCGATGTCTGCTTTCAGTCGCTCGTATAGGGTGGCACGAGCGTGTCAGTAACGAAGAGGTTAGAAAGCGAGTATTTGGTAGTGATTACCAAACGAGTTCTTTTGTTCAAGCTCTACGTTTGCACAGGCTTAGACGGTTAGGTCATGTATTGAGGATTCCAGCTAGTCGTCTGTCACACCAAGTACTGTTCGCTGACACTGCGACCGACTGGTGTAAGGTGCGAGGTGGACAGATAATGACGTGGCGTAGGAAAATGAAGACGTTCAACAAGGGGTTGGTCAGTGTAGATCGAGTTCGTCTCCCGGGCTGGGGCCCTCGCGACTCACAGAGTCGGAGGCTGGAGACTCTATGTGAGATGGTGGCTAATCGGGCTCAGTGGCGTGAATGTTGTCGTTGTTTGGCCGAGTTGTCTGTGAAGTGAGTGCATTGTTTGTTTACACAGAACCTTATGCCGGTCGACCGTAGTGTACGGCGTGGTGTACGACTAGTTGGCAACCACACTACATGGACAACCAACTGGACGCCTTCAAGAAATGAACAAATGAGACTGCCTGATTGCCGACGACAAATACTCGTTTCATAATCTCGCCGCTGCTCACACACTCTTACCAATAAATACGAGCAGTCGAGCACAGATACCAATGGTTAAATTGTTGAGGACACATTGGTCCCCCACTCTGGGTAACGAAGTTTCACAATCACAAAATAACGCTGCTCCTGTGGTCGCCTTATATATGTGATTAAATACGATTGAGATCAACCAATATCAAACTGATGAGTAGTCGGGGATTTGGTTTATTTTCAAGTTGACCATCTCTCACATTTGATCGCAGCCTTCGCATTCAGATAGGCTTTCCAGCCGGCCTCTTTCGAAAAGAAGCACTAGACTCGAGCTTCGCACTCATTAGAGCTCGTCAGTAGTGGGAATACGAGCTTAAAGGTTCATCCCTCTATACATCCGTAGCTGTTGATGCTACTTCTGAAGTATGCAAACGGATCGTTAACCTTCAGAACTTGATTGTCCCACATTAAATCTATGCAACCATAGCGGTCTTCGGAAGCACAGTGTATGACGAGACAGCAAAGTGTATTGCGAGGTGTTTGGCAAAACATATGAAAGTGTCGAATGTTGTGGTGTCAATCAGCAACACCTTGCAATCACCACTATAGTGCACAGCAATCAGTCTACCTCTAGGTAGAATGCTGAAACAGAGACGGTGAAAACGGGCGAACTAGGCATCACGCTCCCAGAGCGGAATACGATTGGCAGTTTCCCATAAGCTTTAGCCTGGGCTGAAGCGGGAGAATTGTGCACCGATATTCTGCTCACATACGTGTTCGATACACTCTGACACTTAATTGACTCTAAAAGTGTGCACCGAATCACTGGAAGGAACGTACAGTTGTAGTCGACATAAGCGACTGTCAACTGGCGACATGTACAATGCTGCTCCACGACTTCGCAAAGGGCGAAATCTTATCCGCAAATCTCAGTCGGACACAACCGCTTGCCTTTTCTACCTTAGTCACAACTGCGGTCCAATAGGTCTCACAACAGATATAGCTAACCACAGATGCGCCGTCTAGTTAAGTCAAGTTTCTCACCACTCAAACCTGGAATAGGAAACAACATCGGTATTTTCAGCGTTCGCACTCCCAAACAGATAGGTAAAAAGGCAGCAATCGTACGGACATGAGACCAAATGAACATTGGTCTGTTACACTTCACAGGCTAGAATACAGGCCAGTAGTTTTGAACAGAACTGACAGCACACACTCTGTTCACTCGATAACGGTTGTACACTTCGGGTGAGTCCACGGCCGCCGCTACCGATCGGGCTGGAATAAGTAGTCCTCAGCATGACGGTCGCAGCTGTAATGCTGGGCTGCATACCATTAGCAGTAGAGTTTGTACCGTCCGCTTGGCTGGTACTAACGCCAACTACAAACGCTAAATATTCTGAAATCTCACCACTGAATCTCCCCATTTTCCAACTACAGTAAGATCGGTGTTGAAGTCACCTTTCATACAAATCCGGCTACTCTCCTTAGGTTGCCAACAAGCGATGATGCACTCATTGTGACTAGAGACAGCAACGCTCAAGTCGTCCGCCATGAACATCATCGACAGCGTCATCACCACCATCATAGCAATACATACTGGTGCTAAGCTGCCATTCAACCATGAAGAAAAAAGCCTACAGAGGAAGAGAGAAAACAGAAAGGGGACGGAAAGGGACGAAACTACTAAAAATAGCTAGGCCTATATCCAAACATATAACATCAAGGTGCCTACACTTTGCAAACAAACAAACAACCGAGCTGTATTTGAAAGCAAGGCGTCATCATCCCTACGGCTTTCACTGCACCGCACTTCATAGACAACTTGGCCAAACAATGACAACATTCACGCCGCTGAGCTCGATTAGCCGCCATCACATCTAACGTTTCCAGTCGCCATGGCTCCAGCCCGGGAGACGAACCCCACCAATATTGACTAACCACTTCGTGAAAGACTTCATTTGTTTACTCCAGGACATTATCTGCTTCCTCGAATCTTGCGTTAGCCTGCCACAGCATCAGCAAAGAGTGCTCGGTGTGGCAGACGATTGGTTGCCATCCTTAACACAGAACCTAGCCAACACAGATAGCAATACACCGCCTGTGTTGCACAAAGCCTAATTGTCATAGATACGCCAAACAGCCCCGTCAGCAAGGTCAAAGGGTAACAATCATGTGGAAAGCAGTTACACTCATAGGATTCGAATAGACCAAAAAATCCGAATAGACCCAAAACCACATTTGACTTCTGATGAACTCGTAGGATTGTATGTCGCAACACTGATCACTTAGGAGTGCTTTGGTAGCAAGGCGCGATCCTATGGGCACAAAACTGAGCTGTTTTTATAACTGCTGTACACTTGTCCTCAGTATCCGGAAGAATGAGGTTAGAAAAGATACCCTCAAACAAACAGCATTCCGATCACCCAACAGTTGACCGTGATCGCCGGCGTATTGTCGAGTACGGACAAAAAACATCCGATATCACTCAGAGGTCTAATGTGGCTGCGAATACAACCACTGCTCGCAACAATACCCACGATCAGACATTAATGACTTATTCACCACATCCTTGAGCCAAGCAAGCCCCTGGCCTCTCATTACCAAGTGAGTCAGACTTTAGGGTCAATGGCTCCGACTAGAGTCCTCCAAGAAGAACTTGTATCCTGTTGTCTCACAGACCACCAGATATTTGAATCAGATAATCGGGGTGAAGTCCTTCAAGTTTACATCCTTTCTGCAACATAAACGACTGGGAAGTATCAGGATTTATTATTCTATCGTCAGTGACAGTATTCATCCATTAGGAATTTCTCAATCTATCTCACCCTCCGAGTTTTCTCTCTTCAGTATGCTATCGGGCGATAATTGTTTACCGAGGCCAAGACATCTGGTCAACATTGACGCTTTTAATATCCACTCTCAGCAAGCTGCATATCGGGGACGCGAGTTTACGATTTTAGCGCCATTATTCACTTGGGCTCACCTCCAGACAATTGTCATTCCAAGCGCTTCTCTTCCAGGGTCTCCAGCGACACCGAAGTTGGGTCTCGTGATCAAGCTGGAGTGAGAATCGCACTGAGTTCCAGAGCACAACAAGCTTTGCTCGATCGAATCCCAGTGAACAGTCGCTTGTGCGCTGTCAGACTCAATACATCGGCTAAGTCTATCAACGCGAATCAGAAAAGCGTTGTGTGTATTCAATAAATCGACGTATGCTTCAGCGGACAGCTGTCCGGATGCTATTAACTATGCGTTGTACAACGCCCTCGTTGACCGGAAGCATTGATAATGGCGAAAGACTGCTGCAGCTGTACGTATGTCACGGTCTCTATATTTCAAGCACCGCATTCCAACACAGGAAGAGGCAATGTTACATGTAATTCCCAGCGGTGGACACAGCTCAACCATATAACGGTCAATTACAAGCGGCGCCATTCTGCCAAAGACTGTTGTGTTTTTTGGAGCAACCACCTAGAATGGGATCACGTTGACATACATGTCCGTTTCGCTGCCACTAACTCAGAAGTCATACATTCGTAAATGCAACAGCCAGAACTGACAAGGAATTTTACCAGGAAGCATTGGTGAACGATCTGCGCAGTTCGCACCAGGTGACAGAACCTAACAAACCAATCGCAACAGCTATGAAAAATTGCTGTGAAGAGGCATGTTCCGAAGAAGCTGTGCAGTTGCGACAGAATGGGATGTTTGTCACGTCGATAACCAGTATGAACAAGCGTCGTTCGATTCCACCTGACTCTGGATTTGATGACGACTGCCGAGAACCTAAACGGAAACTAACTAAACGCTTGCGCACAGACTGTGAGCCTTACTTAGTCAGACAACTTAAGAGGTGGATCGAGCCTTTCCACCTGGAAATGGCAGAGAGCTATTTTCCATGATTAGTGGTTTTACTGGTCGTCGAGTCGGCCTGAGTGAGATCGTATGTGGAAAAGATGGTTCACTTCTCACCGGTCAATCGTGCCGAATTGATAACAATGTGTGGAACAGTTCAGCTGACTTCAACCAAACCATGCAGACGACGAGACCCGAGCGGTCGGTCAGTGTTTCATACGGCACTCTATCGAAAGCAGCAGTGGCCCTGGAGCTTNTGGCTGTGACCCAAGGTGTTGCCCAGTTCGTGTGCCACACAATGTGGCTGTGATCGAACCAAAGGTTGATGCGGAATAATCTCCCGTTTAAAGCTGTCTTGTTGTGGTGTTCAGTGTGTGTAAATCGGTTGTGTGCGCCTACTGTTGGAGTGATTTTCATTTATTTTGTTTATACACATTCCAACCAACCGGAGTTCTGTCTGTCTGTTGACAACCGCACGAACAAACTTGAAACGTGTAGAAAAGGAGTGTATAGCATACTTGGTCGTTATATAGCGGTTTTGCAGTAAAACACGAATTATGGTGAGAATGAGAGGTTTGGTTCTCCTGGCAGTTGGTAGCTCTTGTTACAATGTGTTCATGCTCGCATGCTGAAAGGTAAAATCTTTCATCTCCTAGTTGCCACCGTGTTGAACATGCGTGTGTTACTCTTCCCGGCTCATCTCTCGGTAGGATGGTTGTCGGTGTGTCCCTTTTTATGAAAAACAATGGCCAGTATCCGCCACGAAACCAAAGCTGGACTGAACCCAACACGGAGTAGACTCCCCACCTATACTGCTATATTGGCGAGGTGGTCGGGCTTGTGTACTGCTTTGATCCGGCG